>JAOUQU010254255.1:0-13475 GCA_028566735.1 Ammoglanis amapaensis
ATTTTATAATTAATGCGATATGTGATGGGAAGCCAATGAAGCTGCTGTAAAACAGGAGTAATATGATGGATTGAAGGGGTCTGTACAATTATACGAGCAGATGAATTTTGTACTAATTGCAATTTATGAAGGGTTTTCTGTGGTAAACTAAACAAAAGGGAATTACAATAATCTAAACGAGAAGTAACCAGACTATGGACCAAAATAGCAGTAGAATGAGGAGAATGAGGATGAGTAGCATGAAACAACATTGCTCATTTTGGCCAATTACATATCCACAAGTTGATAGGTTACACACCCGTAAAACTGATAGTATTGAAATGGTCTCTTTTTTCATTGGCTGTATATGTCTCTGTATTGTGCCGATATACTGACCAGGCAAGATCATTTGACCACTTACAGGTGGATCAAATATTAACACTGGAATGAATAACACTGATTATCTTTTAATATGTGGTGTACATTAAGCTGAAAATGAGCATCCTTATAATTGATGTGGTAGAAGCCAAACCTTGGCCATTCATTGGCCAAAATGAGTTTGCCAAGAGCTAAATTGTGATAGTTAATGACTGGGTCAGAGCTTCTATGTCAAATGTCTGACATTACTAAAAGGTAAAGATTAAAGTTATTGACCTCGATTTATTCCTTGTTTATTTTTAAGCGTATATTATTTTAAAATGTAATAAATTCAGTAGTGTCTCTTTTACTTGTTAGCCCCTACAAAGAAAATAACCTGAAGGACACACACACGTCCACACACACACATTTACTATTAGAGAAGAACTGTACTAAAGCTTTTGACTTGCAATCTAATAGGTTTGAGGAAACTGTGGATATTCCATCTGTTTATGGTATTCGCTGTCTTTCTAAAGAATGTAAATTCATCATTTTATTTTATTTTTTACTGTGACTTCTTTTTTTACTGAGTTACATTGTCTTGTATTATTCAAGCCTACTAGCATTCATCAATATTGTACTATATATACTATATATATATTTCAAGATTGACACGGATGTTTTATTTCATGTTCATAATGTTCATAATATTGTATTACGTATTATTATGCATGGCTGTATAGTCTTTTCTAGTATTTTCTCTAATCTAACATTGTTTAAAATTACAATTAATTTCAAATTCATTTGCATATACTTTATACATTAAGACTTCTCCTGATTGCTTCTTTGATAAATATGCATGACTGTATCATACATCCTACAGCCTGACTTTCTATTCTTCAATGTTTAGATATCATTCCTCTACAAATCAATGCAGTGCACACACCGTCCCAACTTTTATTTTTATACAAATAAAATGTTTGTTAGCCGATTTTAAGAGATGGTTGATATTTTTCTAACTTGTATTAAAAGAGCAATTTGCATTTACATTTCTACATACAATTCTACATAAGCCTTTATGTTTGACAGGGAAGGTGAACATATCTTATTGGAGCAGATTGTTAGGTCTGAGCACAGTATTACAATAATCCTTTCCCCCTATCATTTTTAAAACCCCATGGATGAAGAAGGCAATTAAGGTAGACATGCTATGTGGACCATGTCAGCCCTAAAACTATAGCTGCTTCTATTAAATTTGCTTTTTTTAGACAACAACCTCCACATTGAGTTTTGGATTTTGGATTTTGTAATTTAACACATTAATGTCACAAAGACTCTGCAATCTGACCCCAGCTTCTAAACAAGCTGGTATATGTGAAGAAATAATTTGACTGTAATGAATACCTGTCTGTGTATATATGATACATAAAGCATATCTTTCCATTATCCAAATAACAGAACAGATGCGAGTAAAACAAATATTTACTTAAAAATATATATGTTTAGCAATAAAGATTATATTTTACATTTTCTGTACAATAGACATGATGTTGGATGTTGAACAAGCATATCTTTAATAAACACACTAGTGATACCAAGACCAAAACGAGTGTAGAATTGATAACAGAAGACTAAAGTCTCTTAGCGGATGACTTAAAGTTATTAATTTTGCAATGCAAAAAGTCTTTTGTGTGTATTTGAGTTATTTTTATTCGTGAATATCTTGTGGTTTTGACCTTAATATGGGATTTTTTGTCTAACATAATATAATAAATATACACATCAGACAAATTCCAGCTTACCCGTGAGATTATTTAACAGCTTTGCTATTACAGTGAAGTGAGTTTGTCTTGTGTTTTGCTTTTCATGCAGATCATTCAGTGAATGGAGGGTCAGGAGCTTTATCATCGTGATGCTCAATAGAATGTCCAATAATTCTAATGGCTGTCATTGTCATGCACTGGTAAATATTGCACACATATGTTGCTATTCATTTGTTCTTACAGAAAACTATTTCCATGGTACCAGTGTCTAGTTCCAGCACCTGTGTGACTATTGTAACGGTGCTCAATAGATTTAATAACTATAAACTGGTGTACAGGTAGCATTAGGTTAAAAAGAATTCTTAGTTTGACTCTTAAACAATTTTGGAATCCAGCAGTGATTTCCATGAGAAAAATACACACACAACAAAATGTATATGGTTCTGAAATTATTTATTTACTACAGAACATGATATAAACAACTTTGTAAAAACCCTATTCATTTTTACTATGGGAAAAAAACTGTTTAGATACGGAGCACCAAATATGGTCATACTTTCATTATATTGTCATGCTCATATATTAAGTTATCCTAATTTATGCATGTCCCAGATGACCAAACACAAACCATATGCAGTTCCATTTAACCAGACTTATAAAACTAACCAAGCTGCTTGTTTTTACCTAGTCGAGTTATGCTCAACTGGCACTTAGTTATGTTATTAATCCCTGAATAATCCCTGCAAAAAGAAAAAGAAAAAAAACCTTTAAATAAAAAAACAATGTTGTATACACAGTAAGTACAAAATATCATCATGAAGGCTGTAGTCAGTCACATTACATTTTTATTTATACACTGTTATTTTTTACAATGATCGTGTACAAATATTCGATTAAATTTAGATTATAAAGAAGTGCATATATATATAAAAATTCAATATGTTGAGTAAATTAATGCATTTTTATATCAATACAGTTTTGCCAACCTCAGTACAGTGTTATCATGTTTTTTTTTGTCTAAGTGATCTGTTCCTGATCGTACAAATAATCATACGATCATTTTGTGTTTGTGTTTTTGTACCCTGTGTAACCTTTGTATCCTATTCGCCCGGTGTCTGTTCTACTGTGACCCGTTTAAGGCATTAAGCGATGCTAAAGCTAAATAACGAATAAAAGATTACAATAATATTTTGCATATTTTAACATAATTGGTTTATAATCTATAAAATAAATTAAAATATAAATAAAATATTAAATCATGGCCACATAGAGACAATGTAGTCTAGTGGGTAGAGCGTTGGTCTAGGAATCCAAAGGTTCAAATCCAGGCTCTGCTACACGGCCACTGTTGGGTCTTTAAACAAGACCCTTAACCCTGTCTGCTCCAGGGGCGCCGTTTGTTGGCTGACCCTGTAATAGCGCTCTGACCCCAACTTCCAGACAAGTTGGGATATGCGAAGAGAAACATTTCATTGTACTGTACATCTGTATATGTGTAATGACAAATAACAGTGAATTTGAATTTGATAAATAACAACAAAAACCGCCATGTAATAATGAAAAACTCATAATAAAGAGTATTAATAATAACAATATGTTAATAGTAATTAAACTAGACAAAATAAAATAATAATAACATCTAATGAAGTAACTATAAACAGAACTCGACTGTTTATATAAAAACATAAGTAGTAATAAAGTAAATAAATTAAATAAAAGTTCCTGGCTCAGAGAGGTGATACACACAGACACACACACACACACGCTTTATTATTATGTGCGTATATAAAGAGACAGGGTGTGGGGGGGGTGGGGGTCGGGTGGGTAGCTGAATGGACGGTGGTTTTTCTCCGGTTTGTTTTTCTTTTTGACTCCTCCAGGTTTCCAGATTTTTCCAGTGCCTCTCTCGCTCTCCCTCTGTGTGTGTGTCAGTCCCCCTCTCTATCACACACATACACACACACTTGTGGTTGTTCGGTGCTGCTGTTGGATCGTTCGGCCCTCAAATATCCAGGTCAGCGTTCCCAACCCAATGCCAATGATGCAACCACGTCCACGGTCCGTCAAAGGACGGGCTGTTCTGGCCGGGGTAGAGGGAGTGGGTGTGGGTGGGGGTTAGAGACCACGTATATTAGCAAGGTGGTGGTGGTGGGGATGGCACGTCTGCTTTTCACTGGTGCACTATTCTGAATCAAATGGGTGACGTGTTCCAAATCACTTCCCCGCTCTGAACCCCCACTATTTCCAGCATTCCTAAACACAACACCGATCTGTCGAGAAGAACCCAGAACACATAGATCAGGGCACAAGTTCCAACAGACACACTATTTTTGTCTCGCGTAAAGCTTTTGGTTCGAATTATTGTTTTAACAGCCATTAATCCAGAAATGGGACATGTAAGGGTGTCTAAAATAACCCCTTGGTCCAGAAATATTCTTATAAGTTTATTTTCGAAACATCCTCGAGTCCACGCAAGAATCACCCTGATGAGTCTGTATTTTTTCTAAAGGTTCCTGCCACAGTCGCCCTCGGATTGCTCAACATGGTTTCTTGGTCTGGTGGTCCTAAACTCTGTAAAGCTGTTAGATGACGGTTTAATGTAAAAAAAAAAAAACACTATACAAAAAACTGGTCACAACACATCTTTGGGCTGTTGGAATCATTTAATGTCAATATCCTAGTGACAGTGGGGGTTGCTGGAGCCCCCGAGATCAGTAATAAAGCGACGTCCACATACTTTTGGTCACTTGTTTGCGAAAGTGCTGAGTCTGGTGGGCGGGCGGTCGTGTGGAAGCTTTAATTCACACCAAACACAACAGCTCCTCCTGCACCAGCATAAAGAAAGAGGTTCTTTATGTGGGGTAGAACCGCACCCATACCCCCCCTCGCCCTGTACACCCACCAAAATCCCACCACACCCCACACAGGCACATACACACACAAAAGGAAAAAGTCTTCACACACTATAAAACTGCACCATGACTCTGGAAGGCACAAACTAAATGACTAAAGACAAACATTTATACCCATCCAAACCCACATCACCACCCCCCATCCCTTACCCCCGGGAAGGATCCGGGCGCACGAACACTCATTCAGCTTCAAAAAGAAGCGATATTAAAACCTGACCTTTGTGTGACCCTTCACTGGAAAGAGAACCAAAACACAGACCTGCGCACCAAAACATTCGGACCACCCGCACTGTCCAAACAGCTTTCTGAGAGTTCATGCGATCCTCCAACATGTCCCTGGGATCCTGGCATCCACAGTCGAGCAAGCTTTTCTTGCTGCCGAAAAGCACCAAACCAACGGTTTTTTTCTACCCGTTTCCGGTCATCTCCAACCCTTGGATGTTTTTTTTACGGACCACTGTCGAGCCCTCCACAGTTTCATGGCAATGATTTTACGGACTATGTTGACAGGTCTTTCTGCAACCCATAGAACTCTGAGGAACTTTGTATCTATACGATAATTTAATAATTTCACAAATTCACAATCAACCTAGTGCATGTTTTTGGGCTGTGGGAGGAAACCGAAGCACCCATAAACACATAAAACCATAACACATAAAATGAGTTTAAAATAAGGTAAGATAATAAAGAACACTTCATTTTCCTTTTTAAATACAATAAATATCCTAAAGGAAACTTTGTTAAGTTAATAACAAATGTCTTTAATATCTGGACAAAATCGTGGTGAACCAAATATCGTGGGTAGAACGAATCACTACATCCCTATTAATTTCTGTTCAATGTCCTTTAGATGGCGCCAAAAGCAGTGAATCAAGAGTTATACAGTCCACAGTCGAGCAAGCTGCACACCATTAGTTTTGAAAAGAAACGATGATAATGATTCTGGAAGGGATTCGTTCAATGAAAACCAATCCAACCATCTGGCCGTACGGTATTGGGATTGTAGTTTTGATGGTCTGACCAAAGCACAGCGATGATCGATCAGGAGTCACCTGGGGAACCAGGACCGACCGCCATGACCTGCAATGATTTAGAATTCTTAATTGTTCGTCTAAAAAAGCCGCTGCTTGGAGAATGTGTGAGTAAATGGGTGTGAGGTGTGTGTTTTTGTTTTTGTTTTTATGCGGGGGTGGGGGGGGGGGGTCATGTCCCTGTCCGCACTATGACATCATCAGTTCAAGTGTTAGCTGGGAAGGGTAAGGTTGAGTCAGGAAAACCAGGACGTTCCAAAAAACACACAACCAATCCCAAATTATTTAGAGTTCCGATTCAGTCCCAGAACTTCTCCTCCAGTGCCCCCCCCCCTCTATGTTCCCACTATTTACGCCTGCTGTGGAACATCTGGATGGCAAGGGGTCATTAATCCGGCCGTTATGTGTTGCAGAACAGGGCGAGAGAGATGATGGTGCGCCAGTACTGCTTCCCTTCATAGTTCCTCACCTCGTTTTATCTTGGCTTCCAGATGTTTCATGTGGACTCGATGTTCCAAAACATCTGGCTGTCCTCACAGGACTGGAGAATGGAGTTACGTAACCTGTACGGAGACTCTGTTACATCTGGAGGAGCCTGTTCCTGTGGTTACTGGGATACCCAAAGGCAGACAAACTAACCTTATTTATATGAGCAGAGTATTCAACCAATCAGCTGAGAGCAACTTAAGACCATGGAATATCCCTCAGCACCAAAAAAAACATCCAAAGTGCTGTCGGTATATTTTAGAGCCCATATGATACTCCGGTCGCCATAAGAGTCTCAGCTCCTCCTAAAGCTCTTGTTCTACTCCTGTCCTGAACATCTGGAGTCACTAACTTGTTTACCGTTAAATAAAACTAACTACCCATTCGATCAGATGTTTAGGGGGACAGATTTGCCCCATTTAAAGTGAGTGACCTTTTCCAGACTCTGTAACTTAGAAGTTCCATCAAGAGTCTCAAGGAGACGGCGGAGGAATCGCCAATCGAATGCCAATTCACAGCCGCAGGCACTAGTACATCAGACCAGAGGATAAATATCTGCCTGGTTGCATAAAACATCTTATAGGATTTTCTCCTCTTAAAATGAGCTTCAAGTCTCTCTTAAAGATACAAATGTGACAGAAAATGTCCTTTGAGAATTAATAAAATATTTTAACACCCAATTCCCTCAGTATTATTTAAGTGATAAATAATTAAAATTAAATATTAATAATTTTAATATAGTGGCACTTCATCTTTTTCATAAATATTCTCCAGGATTTATTTATTTATTTATCATTTTTTGTAAATTTATGAGTTATTTATTTAACAGTTGTTTTTAATTGATCAGGTAATTCTTTATTTAATCAGTTATTTCTATATTTATCAAAAATTCTTTATTTATGATTTATTTCTTTGTTTATGCATTTTTTCTTAAATTAAAAACTTTTTATTTATCAGTTATTTCTTCGTTTATTGAAAATATTCATTCATCTTTTTTATTTAGGAATTAATTCTTTACATATTAGTTTTTTATTCATCAGTTATTTCTTCATATATCAATTATTATTTTGTGACCGTTTTAGCTGGATTAAATTTGCCATATTCTTGCTAATTATCCTTCTCAATCCAATTTAGTTTTTTTATTTTTATTTTAAAACTCCGTTAAGGAACCTGTTCGCAGATGTGTGGTTGTGATGAAACGATGGAACTTCACCTGAGTAAAACATAAGTCACTACATCGCCCCGTTTCCTCTTAGTTAAGTGAAATGTCTTCTGAAATGTATTAAAATAACTTATAATAAAATAACTTAAGAACTTAACTCTGTGCAACGGCTGGTTTATTTATTTATTATTACAGGGTTGGCATAAAATGGAAAACCCGCCAGCAGTCTGTAAAATCTAATCAACAGAGTAGCTCTGAGCTGAGATTCTGGAACGTTCCGTCCGATGAGGGTGACACAGTGGCCTAGTCACTGCATTAAAGTCTTGGTTCCAAACCTGGACAAATAGGGAAGCAGTCAGTGTGCAATGTGCAATGGATGAAGATGCAGACCATGATCCAATGTGGCAACCCCCTGAGCAGAAGCAACCAAAATGTAACGTGTATTCTTTGACGTCTGATGCATGCTGAATCATATTGCATCACATCTCAGGACAGGACTGTGCCTGTGGGAGGGAAGGGATGGCTGAGTATACCTAGGAAGCATTTTAACTTCCCATGATGCCATTTTCATTTCCGTTCCCATCTGAACACTTCCGAGAGAAACTCCTGTTTACACCACGGTGTAAGATTAACAAGTCTGTTCGGAATAGCAGACCTGAAGCGTTAGCACCAGCATGTTAGCGCCTCCAGGGGCGTCTCGGAATTTCTGAAAGGCTCAATTCGACTGCACAACAAAGCGCAAAGAGTTTGGGGACGGTCCTGTCTTCATCACTGATCTTCCCATTAACTCTGGAAACATCGACTGACTTACTCAGCAATCAGCTGTAAATCCCAACAGACACACTCCAAATTCCATGGAGAAGCGTTCTAGAGGAACAGCGGCTTTTCTAGCAAAAAAACAAATAGCTGCTTTTTAAAGTGAGACATTTTCAAACCAATGAATTCTATGAATCCGAAAAGATCAGCATGAGACTTTTAACAGCGAAAGTAAAAACATTTTACTGCCAGTTTCTGTATACAGCCACTATGTGGCACTAAATCCCAGTTATTCAACTGCAGAATCTGACAGCAAAACAAAAGAAACACCAGACCTTACTCTTGGAAAGTTCCTTGGGATCATCTGGAGAAAGACGTAATCAACAACTGTGATTTATTCTTGCAGTCCTATAAAAACGTAAATAATCTCTCCAGGGCAAATAGAACATTCTAGAAAGCCACAAAGTCCAAATAACCTTTTAGAAGATGCCATTCACCATCAAGAAGATCGAACCAGCAAGCACATAAATGGTGGTTCTACCTCAAATTATCCAGGAACCAAATTCAATTCAATTTTTGAATTGAAAAAGAATGCCTCAAGAATGCCTAAACATCACAAGAACCCTTGAGGGTACCTTCTCAGAATACAAAATGTTTGGGAAAACGTTCCCTCAAAATAGATCTTTTATGAACCGTGAAGAATCCAGATGGAACATTTATAAACGTCCAAGTGTCTGCAGATCTTCTAATGCAAAGCTTTTTTTTGGAAACCCTACATAAAGGGGTCAGTTCTGTGTTAGATGGGTTCAGATTGTGTGCTGAAGCAGTTCTGTGTTAAGAACTAAAGATATAAAAGGTGTTCTGAGCTGCTGTAGATGTTTGTTCAGCTCTAAAAATGGATTTAAATGAGGTCCTTTTGGAAAGCGTTTCGTCTGTGGAACCTTCAACCACATTGCCAAGGAAGTTGCCAAGAACGCATTTGTGCAACACGGAATGGAGCTTTTGATCCTACAGATGGTTGTTCTGATAGAAATGGTCCAATCACAGAGCTGGAACCATTGTGGAACTGTTGCTGAGGAACTGCGCACCAGTTCCCCGGTCCGAACACAAGAAATTCCACTCACCGTCCCCGGGTCTGCCGGGCAGGACCACCTCCATACTGAGCGAGAAGATCCCCGGGAGCAGCAGCCCGATCAGCACGGCGCGGGGAGGATCACGCATCGCGGTGGATGGACCGGAGACGCGCAGATCCAGATCCGTTGCAGATCTCAGCTCACTGATCCAGAAGAACCGGAGCCGCGGCGGGTCCGGAGCGCTGATTCCGGCCGAGTCTGGGTGCCTCACTGAATTAGCTGCACGCGTGATGGAAAGGTGCGCACGCGCGCCCGAATTAAACACACTCTCGCGCACAGACTTAAGTACAAACACGCACGCAAGCGCGCAGATCGAGGTGCGCGCGAGTCTGAGCGCTTACAAACCGGCAGGGTTGCCAGATCGAGTCTATCCATCAGGGGTTGCCAGATCAAGATCCCTCCTACCAAGAGCCAGCAGAACGTTCATGATTCGTTGTATTCATTATCTGACCAGGTCAGGGTCGCTGTGCGTCTGGTCCCTATATATATATATAAACTAAAAGAAGAAGAACTCACAATATTAAACAAAATTAAATGCTCCACAGGTCAAATTTTATTTTAGACTTAGACATTAAGAATGAAAAAATAATCTGTCTTATCTGTGTTACAAAAACTATCAGTTTGGACTTGAATGAATTAATTGATGCTTAAAATCATCAATTTATCACAGTGTGTTAAAAATTGAGTGAGAAGCAATATCACAAAATTCTAATTCAAAGATACAATAAAGAACAAACCAAGCAGTGGTATAAAGTACAAGATTTTTAAAGGCCCTGAAAAGAAATGGTCTAATGAGACAAGACCAGAGCTTTGATCATAAATATTTAGCTTATATCTCGAGGACACAGGAACAGGCTTATAACCTAAAGAACACCATGCCCACAGTCAAATATGGTGGTGAAACCTCAAACTGGAAATCTTGTCAAAGTCGAAGAATGAAGAATAAAATATATATGTAAATATTTTGGAAAGAAAAGCTTTTAACATTACAACGACCCAAAACATACATGCCTCCTGGTGAAAAACTACATCTACAAGATTAAAGTGAATGTTATTAACTGCCCTGCACACAGCTCTGACTAAAATCCCATTAAATTTTTTTGCGTGTGTAACTATGCCAAAAAGCTGTTGGTTCCCTATCATACTGAAAGTACAGAGCATTTGCGAGACCGGGTAATCACCACAAACGCCTGGAACACTTTAAACAGGCGTGACCCAGCTGAAGGCGCCAGATTGTTGCCTTCACTGGTGTAAAGAAACCACGTTCTGTTAACTTAAATGCGCCTTTTCATCATTGCAATCCACTTAAAACATTTTTTTATTTAATTCAGGGACAGACATATCGACCAGGCGTAAACAGTGCAGTGGGCCATTGTACCTGCTAGATGGCAGGAAGGTCTTTAAAAAACCAACAACATTATATTCCCTGTTTTTTTCTCCAGGGTGGTTAGCCTGGCTTTTTGGGCATTTGGGGTGAGTGGAGATTTCTCAGGAAATGTTTACGAGACTTGTGAAAAACTACAGCGAACAACTGTGGGCTGTTATCCAGCAACAAGGATACACAATTGACTTTTAGCAAAGAAACTAAACTAAGAATATTGACCGTGGAAGTTTTGTTGTATGTAATAATTTGATTTCTGTGGGCTATATGAATCATGTAATGATGGGAGGTGCACTCTCAATCAAGGTCCCTAAACAAATAAGGGTTGCTTCAGGGGGAAATAACCATGCCAGATAAAAATTCTGACCAGAACCATTCGACTTAATATGGAAGCAGCTTAAAGAAATTCAGATTTAACAGCTTGTTCTGATCGTGCCGATGGAATGATTCAGTCTTGGCCCGGCTTCACATCATTTTAATTCCAGACTCTGCAGTCAAAACGGCAGAATGAAAAACAATCACGTGTGAGAATTTTCTTGTAATGATTCCACACATGAGTCAGTGTGTTTACGCCACATTGCTTTAATCCTCCTCCGCTTTGGAGGAACTGCAGCCCCGGTCACACTAGGCCAAGCCAGAAACGTAGAGTCACGGAAACAGCTGATCATCCTTCCAGTCAGAGTTCATAACAAACACATACAAACAAGGATCCAGTTCATAGAAACGATAGTGAAAGTGCAAAACTGCCAATAAAGACATGTGGATTTTGAGAAAAAGATTTTCCCCCCACAAGGACAATTTTAAGGGTGTGGTTTAAAGTCTGAGAGTTTCTAAGAGTACAAAGGACATTCGAATAAATAAGACATAAATTTTTTCGACCTGGTTTATATTGCACATTCCCACCAACCCAACGCACACAATATTGCACAAGCCTTGTGAGAAGAACTTGCAATTTAAGTGCTTTAGGGAAACTGGCATAAATGAAACTTATAATTGATACCAGGGAGGAGGGTTGGCATTCATTGTAAAGCACACTATTAGGATCGGTCATTATTTTCTGAGCTTTATTTTTTCATTTAAAACCATAGCAGTTTTAACCACATAAGTGAGCTAGGATTTTAATTTTACTGAAAGATTGCTATACCTTGACTGTAACTCGTAGAAGATCTTTCTAAGACAGTAGAATTATTTTCTGACCAAGCCCACACATTCTTAGAAGAAAGTATGTTGTATAATATAATGTAAAATGGAACATAATTTTTCTACATGGTCTTTCCAGGTGAACATATTATCAGTATGAAGATTTTTATTAGAGCAAACCTGTTTAACAGAGATACCATGGACTTCAGTTTTACTTATATTTATAGTGAGGTTGTGAGCATCACACTCATTGACAGCACATTTTTACCACTGTTTTCTATTTCAGGTTATTAGATGCATCCAATATATAGTATATTAGATGTTTCAGAGTGGCACAACAAGTTTTATAAATGTCTACTGAGCTGGTACTGTTTCAAAGTCTAATGAGGTCAAGTGAAATAACCAGAGCTGTAGCCAAGATAAAGACAAAACCAAGACTCATAGCCTTCAGTACCAGAGCATACAAAGATCCTTTCCAATAAAAACCAAGACCTGCCCCAAATAAACGCTATACAAACATGGACAGAGACAAGACTAAGCTCCATACTAAAAAATACTAAGACAGGACAAATTTACAGAAACCAAATAAGACCAAGCACCATACCAGGAGAATTCCAATATTCCAATCTAAATTTTGGATTGGATCACCTTAGACCCATACTAACCAAGACTAGGGCACAACTCATACTAACCAGGACCTCAACCTAACCATGACTCATGCTAACAAAAATAAGATAAGAACAAGATAATTTCCAACCAAAACCAAGACCCATATCTATGGGAACTAAGACTAAGGTCCAACCAACCGAGCATAAGAAACCACCAACTACGATTAGAGAGAAATAAAACTCATCTGTATTGACAATTACAAGACTAATACCAACAAAGGTCAAGACACAACCAAGATTATCTGTATTCAAAGCAAAGTAAAAGTAAAATTAATCTCTGTATTAATGTTGGTGGTGGAGTTTGGAGTCTGTGTCCATATACTTTAGGCATTGTGTGCATAAGTGATTCACTGCTGTAAGAATAAAATGCTCTGATATTTTTGGTAGGTTTAATGTTGCTGTATGGGCAGGTCAGTCTGCACTTTGATCCTGACCGTGTAAGGGTGTTAATATTTATGAGCAGATGTGACAGAATTAGATTTCAGCTTCGGTTGGAACAAAACAAACAGAGGCGAATCGTCTGAGCGGCTGGGAACGACTGGAATAATAATCAGGATTTTAACTCTCTGGGTTCATACAGACCTGCAGCTCTTAACTGCAGAGACTTATTCTCTCTTTCACTTGCTCTCCGTCTCTCTCTCTCTCTCTCTCTCTCTCTCTCTCTCTCTCTCTCTCTCTCTCTCTCTCTCTCTCTCTCTCTCTCTCTC
>JAOUQU010254363.1:0-24055 GCA_028566735.1 Ammoglanis amapaensis
GGGGGGTATGGAAGAATATGTTGTGTATTGTGTGATGAGCTTTTTAGCTTGGTGCAGACAGACATAGTCGTACAGACTGTTCCAGACAAATGGACGTAGACAGACGGGCGGAGACATTATGACAGAAAGAGATATTGTACGTCTTACATTTCTGATCTTTTGTTCAGATCTGACGGACGCAGGAAGGTCCCGTATCATTACTACGAAACCAGGAGCCGTGACGAGTGCGCCGAGTACCTCCTGCACGAGAACGCCCCCTACGGCGGGCACCGCTTCATCACAGAGAAGGCTGTTTTTGCCAAGTGGGCCAAATCCCATCACATCAAGTTTTTCCACCCCGAATGGCACCTGTCATGACAAACAGAGGACAAGGACGATCTCCCAGAGAGCTCCAGAAAACCTCGGAACCAGATTCCATGATCAAAACGAGCCTCGAGTGCTGGTCAACCTGAGACAGACCTTGTGGTGACCATCGGGTGGCGCTGACCAGGACAAACATCAAACGAGAACAAGCGGAGGGAGAGACGGAATATAAGTATCACCAGGTCACTGGTTGTACTGATTTTAATGCGCTACGTACATAGAAGGTTATATGGGATTATGTTTTTGTTTGTGTTTATGTTTAAATGATTATTTTCATTTTATTATGTTACAGAATTCTTTAAGATTCTAGTGAGATCAAATTCACCAGCAAAAGAACAAAATAAGATTCAACGTTTTTACTTTACATTAATTAGAACAAAATAATCGACTCATTTATGTACCACGAACAAAGAAATCAGTGCTTTATCGGTACGCAAGAGAGATTTGAAAGTAGCCAATCCGAGAGTTTTATTCACTTCTCCTTGCTGCTTATTGGCTGCTGCCCCTGTGATGCAACTCGAGTATATTCTTGTTTAAACTAACCGTACAAAAACAGCCACGTGTAGGCAATCGGATGTCAATCCCCGCATCCAAAAGTTTGTACTGTGTTGACAATTGTGTGTAAAACTGAGCTTTGTGATTGATCGGCTGGGCGCCCCCTGGCGGACATAAACAATAACTGCAGCTGACAAAATTGGTCGTTAAAAGTCTACAGGCTCGGGAAGGGGTGGGTAGTGGACGCTGGACATCTGGGCTTGGCAGCTTGCACACAAAATCTGGAGCAGAATCAACCAGCAGAGGAAAACCAATAAAGACAGAAAGTGGTCAAAAGTTTGTGGACGGCAGATTCGATCAATGATATTTTTACTCCAGAATTACGGATGGTAATACAGAGATGCTGTTCCTCTCTCTCTGGGATCTTGTGCTTCGTGAGATCTTAAGACTTTGGCAGGGGTGTCCACAAACATTTGGCAGTAGGCTGTGATACAAAGAATAACAATGATTTTAAATGATCGATACGTCGGATCATTCTAAAGTCGAGCAAATCCTGTTTGGCCTAGTTTTCTTCGTTCCTAGCTGCTCTCTCCCCAGGGACCTGAGGAAAAGATTTAATAAAAGGAAATGAGGACAAAACAGATCTGGGAAAGAAAAGGAAACAACATGAAGAAAGTGCTGGGTAACAATCGCACCATTCGGGCGTAGCTGTAACGGAATAGAAATCTAGATCAGGCATAACATTATGACCATTATGTCTTTAATATGGTGTGGGTCTTATCACGACTGTGTCGCTTTGCGTGTCCTGATTCCATTTAGATCAGACTAGAGGTGCATTATTGAGCCTTATTTACCCATGTGACACCCTTGGACTACTTTTTTTCTATACCGACACCCCACAAGAGCAACAGTTTTGAAGATGCTCTGACCGATAATATTTCTGTGTCATAACTTCTGTGTCACATCGACTCCATTGCTATTCCAACCACAAGGGGGAGCACAATAGCCATCAAAAACGATGGCGTTCGCACGTTTGTAGGTAAAACAGTCTCTCTCCTTTATAAATCCTTTATACATTCACGTCCACACTAAAATCCCTAATCTTATGGATGCATGTGGACCTTTGGTCGTAGCGTGCACCTCATACAATGTGGTTCGTACGGCAGCTATTATTATATTATTACTTCCAGTCGATTTCTGCCATTCGTGTCACAGCGACCAAACAATTGACCACGGGACAGCTGACGAAACTCATTTCTAACACCCAGGAGAGAGTGAAAATGTTACTCGAAAGCTGGCATTTATAAGAACATGACATAAAGCAAGAGAATATTCACTTCAACATGAACAATATCAGAAAGGACTTCATTTAGGAACCACGTATTTCCAAACTGCTTTTAATTTCTTTATTTTGTTTTGCAATTATAAATGTCTGTCAAACATTAAGTATTATTTTTTTACATTATGGATCCTAAATGCTAGAACCTGCATCCATGTTTTATTAGTGTAGCACACGACTTTAGATTGCGATCTTTGTCATGCCCTGTCATGTTATGGTCACTCAAGCGGAGCTCCTCGGTGAGGCCTAGTACCTCAGCTTTAGTTGAACGTCGAAGCATACCAGCACAAAAACTTAATCTTTCTTAATCTGTCGATCCTACAAGTTAAATTCCAGATCAGATCATATATTTTACTTATAAAACTAGTATATTAATAGTATGTTTTATATAACGCTCCACAGTGAGGCCTACGCACCGATACTAAACTGAGATTATCTCTGTGCAGATCCGAACCGAAGACTGTGTGCTAAGATGTTAGATCAGAAGCTGTATTTTACTCACAGTCTCTACTATATTACAGGCCCTGTCACGCAGCTCCACACTCAGGCCTATACATAAAGTAATACATTGCTGTATAGTATTCAATACCCTGCCATACATTTCTGCATAAAAAAATATATGCACATATTTTTGAGCTTTATGTTCCTTTAAATATGGTGTAACTTTTTTATGACTGTTAAAGTAAATTTGTTATTAAACGCTAATTGTTGGGATGGATTATATATGATCACACAGTCTGCAAACTGTTTTATATTTTTACTTTCGTTAGCTGTTCTGCTGATAAACATGACACATGAAAAACGTTAAACTGAAACTATCCCCATGAGTCAGTAGAATTTTATTTATGATAGGCCCTGTCATGCAGCTCCACACTGAGGCCTCTACATAGTGCAGTACTGTATAGTATTCAATGCCCTGCCACACATCTCTCTTCATTAGGTTTTATATCAATAAGTCAATGTACACATTTGGTTTTAATGTTTTCTTGAATGTGCTTTTAGGGTGCAACAGGTTTATTTAATGACTGTTAACTTAACAACCTTATTATTAAACAATAGCTTTCAGGATGCGTGCGTTTGTGATCACACGGTCTGCACATTGTCTTCATATTTTTACTTTTGTTAGCTGTTAATAAAATGTATTATTACATCAGTATTTCTGACATAAATTACAGGTTAAACCTCGGCTTACGTGGTTTCGAGTGAAGTCGTTCTGGATGCGAAGGCGGCTTTCCAAACACTATAGACGCCATTTTATAGTTTTTTTACGTCTGTCCAGGACAAATAATGGAATCATGGAAGCAGATAAAATCATTGTTATTGTACAATAACGGAATAAAAGCAGATAAAATCATATTAAAGTACGTACAGTACCTCTGATCTCTATCGTTAATCGTTCAGGTTTATTAACACACCGTAACGTTTATTTATCTTATTAACCAGATATTATTATTATCATCCTATTAACTTGATATTATTAAAAATGCATCATAAAGTTCAGAACTGTGGACGGTTATTTTCGGTTTAGCTTAAGACGAGTAAATTACACGAACGTCGTTTCTCCACCTAAGCCGTGTCTCCGGAACACGTTAACCACGTAGGGTGAGATTCAGCTGTAGTTTATAACAATGGTTTTGTGTGTCTTAAAGTATTCAATTTTATTCACTCAACAGATTTGTGGATATTGTGTGTGTGTGTGTGTGTGTTGGTCATTGTGTGTAATCATACACTACTAACTACTTTGTCGAATCAGTGGTATTAGCAAGTAGGAATACTGAAAATGAGTACAATACAAAAGTATTTTTTTATATTTGGTGAAGTGTTTTTTTAGTTTACAGGTTCAAATAAAAATCCATTTGTTTTCTTGAGTGTCTTTATTTAACCGGTTAGCATTGTTCTTCAAGCTTTAAGCTAACATGCTATATGGTGACATCGGTATTGCCACACGAGCTCTCTTGTTTTTTTTGTGTGTTTGTTTGTGTGTGTGTGTCGTGTTTTGTTCAATGTATTGTCGGTCGCACAGAACACGGTTTTCACCCAGGAGCCGTGCTTATGAAATATGCTAAAACTCCTAGCAAAACAGATGGTGCTTCCGTATGTCCTGGTTCCCCAGCAAGTCCTGTTTTTCCAACTCCGAGTCCCCTTTCACTGCTTTTCTGAGCAATAGAAATGACATAGAACTACATTGTTGATGAGTGAACTATCACGGGTCGTTTCAGTGTACTGTAATTAAACCAGACATGATATTATATTTTTATATATCTAATACCTGCCATTGTTTTTTACTTGCAGTGATTTCCATGTTACTTGTTTTCTCGTATAGTGATGCTGTTATTTCAATTATATACATCCCACAACATGTCTCTACTCATCTTTCACAACATTATGATAGAGGTCACGTTACAATGAGAAGGTCTTGGGTTTGATCCCCCTTTTGTGTGTGTTTACTCCGGTAGCTCTGGATTTATCCTAGATGAGAATCAGAGACACAATTGTCTGTGAATGTGTTCAATATAAACTTGTGAACTGATTAATCTTGTGCAATGAGTGGCTTTGTGTGTGTGTTGTTAAAATCCTAATAAACATGTTATGGAGTGTATCCAAAGATCTGTTATATTTCCTCCATTGGATGGATTCGCCTTGACCAAGCATCCATCAATGTTAAGATTATTCACCATGGGGTATTTCTTTCAGCACTCTCCAACTGGTCCAGAGAGTGTCCACAAAGTATTTAAATCTTTACTTCGACATCGTCTGCTCCACCTCAAGTAAAAAGGGATCCACGACTAATCCAGCAAGACCAATGCAGACAAACTGTTTTTCATCTAATGAGCAGATGACATCTACTGGAAGGAACATATTTGCATGAAGTGTCTCAGCAGAGAGGTCACAGCTGCCACTCATTTAGCAAAGCAAATCTTCCTCCCAGATGTCCATCTAGCCGGCCACACTGCCTCCAACATTGTCTTACTTTTTTCTTTTCTTTCAAGTGAAGGTTTTGTTTTTTTTCCAAGTCTCAGGAAGAGAAGGGGGGAAAAAAAGAGTCAAATGTGTGAGTGTGGGTGGTGCAAAATGCAACCAGGCATGTAGAGTCAGCAGTCCCTGGTGGCACCGCCGTTACTGAAACTCAATTCCAGCTCTATCATGCCTCAGGAAGCAATTTAATTAACGCGCCGCTCCAAGCGCAGGACAATCATCGGCTCTAAGCAAGACCCGGCGAGAGAAAAAATAGCCCAGCTGGACATTGCACTGGATTCTGCGATATCAGATCGAGTGGATTCAGTATTACAACGTTCAAAAAGTCGATTACTTAAGAATTCAACACTCAACAAATCAATAAGGTTTCTTTGGTTGGCCAGTCGTACGTCATTACTAGTCAGTCTAGACAAGACAGATGTGGTCTTGTGTATTGTTAGAATTTTTTTATTAAATCGGAAGGGATTCTGTTTGGTTAGGAATAACTCGTTACATACAATCAAGTACTTTTTTATAAATACATTTCCATATATTAACAAGTCGATTATGATTGACTATTCAAAAGCTTTTCGGGTATAGAGCTGGGCAATGAACCGGCACTACCACTGTTGGATCCTTGAGCAAAATCTTTAACCTGGTCTGTCTGCTCCAGGGGGCGCCGTACGATGGTCGACCCTGTTATAGCACTCTGACATCTGTAGATGTGTAACGACAAATAAAGACGTTCAATTCTATTCAAGCATTCATTCTGTCCCTAGATAATGATCTCACTTTTAAACGGTTGTGTCCCTTTAACATTTACATTTACAGCATTTAGCAGGCGCCTTTATCTAAAGTGACTTACAATGGCAACGGGACACCATTTTGAGCGATTGAGGATTAAGGGCCTTGCTCAGGGGCCCAACAGTGGCCACTTGGTAGTAGTGGGACCTTCTGATCTCTAGCCCAGTACTTTAACCACTAAGCCATTACTGCTCTTTAAAACTCATCGTGATCAGGGTCATCACCTACATTCTACGATGCCTAATTTGAGCCACCGGCTAATTGGTCATGGCGTTTTGGCTGCTAATTCACAACGCCGTGATTCTGTATTTGTTTTGCCAAGCAGAGAGGGCTTGACTGGGGATTTAGCCACCTGTTCGTTATAATTAGCAAGTACAACCAGTCGTCCTCGATCATTACTCAGACGCTGGAGACAAATGGGAGTCCAGCTTGTTTTCTCACATGTTCACCTGCTGCCTCCAAGAATATCGATGTAAAGCATAATGATGGTGATGGTCATGAATTAGTAAAGGACAAAAAGGACTTTAATTTCTTTGACCTGCTTACAATTCACTGATTTATTTTGTTGTGCTTTGTTGGAATCTCACTGTTGAAATTTAGACTCGAAAGTCTGGCTTGGAATCTTAACAACGTTTGCTTGGGTTGAGAGTTTCTTTCTGTGTTTTGTGTGAGTGAGCGCTTTCTGATCAAACTAGTTCCAGTCTTAATGGACTTAATGGCTCTGTGCAGAGTCAGGCTGAAATAGGAAACCACGATTCCCACAAAGTAATCATGCCACAACGTACGAGGCATATCAATTATTAAATATACTTTGTGCTATGCTGGATATTTGTTTTCATTCATACAATAATTTCTTTTTTCAGTTCTCTGGATGTGACCAAACTAAAAGGGCAAAATGTATTTTTACATGTCGCATAGCTGCCGTCTGATTTTTAACAGATTTTTTACCCTTCTAAACCTTTGTTTTACAGTGATAACTCATAATGAATAGTTTTTGTAGAACAATTCAGTCAGAGGAGCCACACAAAGAAACAAAATAGTTCATGTCTGTATAGCTCTTTCATTCATAAAAGTATATATTTGTATTCATTTGTTATTTATTTTAAAAGGAACATGATATGATACCTCCAAGAATGAATTGTAATAACATCAATTATTAATGCATGTGTCAAGTTTTCCAAGTTCATCTGAAGAACCACCGTTTCTTTCCACATAATTTCAAATACCATCAGTAAAACTCGTATAAACGTAGGAGAAGCCCCGCTTGCTTGTTCACCATCATCTCATAATATATAAAGAGACGTACATGGATCAGCGACATGCCTGCCACCCTGGAGAGAAATTTGTTTTGTATTATTATTTAAGACTCAGTTTACCTAAATCTTCTGCTCATATTTTCTCGAAAAAGCTTTTTTCCCCCTTCTCACAAATGCTCCGTGTTGACCTGGCAACTGATTGCCATACAAAATAGCTTGGTATTATCTCCTGAGGAATGACTGACTGATCCGGTGCTCACTCGACTACATGAAAAAAGAGGAAAAAACATGAATTTGCTTTAAAAGAAGATGAAGGGTGCTTGAAAGATGATAAACAATAAATATACAAAAAAAATCTAATATAGGGCCTCTCTTTTAGTCAGAATTCCAAGAACATGCTTAGCAGACTGGAAACCAGACAGTATGATGAACAAAAACACTTGTAGTTTATAAACTAGTTACTAATATACCGTACATAAACTATATAATAAATTCGTGTTCAAAGTCAAGCCTGGGGGCCAATTGTGGTCTGTATTTACATATTCACTGACCTGCTTCCTTTATCATATAATCAATAACATACAACCTTTGTAGGTGTTAAAATTGCAAGAACAATTACTTCGTTAGACGTATGTTGTTAGAATGGGATGTATAATATAATAATGGCATTATAATTTACTCGGCACTATAGTATGATATACTCTGAATTGGTGTATTTTGCTGAATTATTGGACATTTTCACTTGCAGTGTCAAGATTAATTCTCTTCTAACTCCTCAAAACACACAAACTTATTTATATTCCTCATTTAATGGTTTGTGCGGGTAAAACATGCAGGTCAATGCTATTGCACTGTGAAAGAGCTCTGGACAAAAGCATATTTTGGCAGCAACCATTGAAGCTCAGATTTGGGCACAAAAAAATTGGCCGGCATTAAATGGTCCTTGATTTGAAAAGCATGTTTTTTCTGAAAATGGTTTTCTGAAAGAGGTAAATTATTAAAGGAAATATTTGGCAAGCTTAAAACAAGCTTCGAATAATGTCACTTCTAAACTTCAGTATTTGGCTATCTTAAATATTTGTGGACAGGCTGATGGGGGTTTTCATTACTAGAGAAAATACAGTAATAAAGTCTATTTGTTCATTTATATCTGGTGATATGTTTTTTTAGTATGATTAATATTAGACAAGTTAATGCCTGAGGAAATTTCCAGATGTATCTCACTGTCCATCTAAATAAGACAAAGCAATAATTAAGGCTTCCTGAGGGAACTTTTATAGATGTACATGAAAATCCATCTAAACAAGACAAGTTAATAATAACCTCAGATAAAGTTTAATTTATATTTAATCTATGTTTACCTCAAAGTCCATTTTAACAAAACAAAGTAATACCTGGGGAAAGGGGAAGGAAAAATTTGAAAAAATAAAACCAGAGTAAACGGTTCTTCAGATCTAAACGAGGTAATTTCTGACAAGGTTTCTCCAGATTTACCTCAACATCCATCTTAATGAGAAAAGGTAATACGTTTTATCAAATGTTCTCCATATTTACCTCAAACGGTCGGTCTAACTGGAATAAAATAATTACTTACCTGAGTTATATAATCTCCAGATTTACCTCAAAGTTGGTCTAAATAAAATACAATAATACTTTCCTGAGGTAAACTTTTTTAAGTTGTACCTCAAAGTCCATCTAAATGAGACGATATAATACCTGAGGTAAATAATCTCCAGATTTACCTCAAAGTCCATCTAAATGTGATGATATAATACCTGAGGTAAACAATTTCCAGATTTACCTCGAAGTCTGTCTAAATGAGAGAAAATAATACTTTCCTGAGGTAAACTTTCTCTCGATGTATCTCAGACTCCTTCTTAATCAGACAGTGTAACATCTGAGGTAAATTATCTCCAGATTTACCTCAAAGTCCATCTAAATGAGACGATATAATACCTGGGGTAAACAATTTCCAGATTTACCTCAAAGTCAGTCTAAATGAAATAAAGTGATACTTTTCTAGGGCACTTTTATTCATCTGAGGTAAATAATCGCCAAATCTACCTCAAAGTAGGTCTAAATAAAATACAATAAAACTTTCCAGAAGTAAACTTTTTTAAGTTGTACCTCAAGGTCCATCTAAATGAGACGATATAATACCTGAGGTAAATATTCTCCAGATTTACCTCAAAGTCCATCTAAATGTGATGAGATTTGTGATGAGATTTACCCCGAAGTCGGTCTAAATTAGATACAATAATACTTTCCTGAGGTAAACTTTCTCTCGATGTATCTCAGACTCCTTCTAAATCAGACAGTGTGACATCTGTTGTAAATATTCTCCAGATGTACCTCAGTGTCGGTCTAAATAAAATAAAATAACACTTTCCTGAAGAAGACTTTCTCAAGATGTACCTCAAACTCCATCTAAAAGAGACCATGTAAGATCTGAACGGTTGATCTAAATGACGGTTGATCTAAATGAGATGGAAATAATAATCACCTGAGGTAAACCTCTTCTAGACCTTACATTTACCTCAAAGTAGTAGACGAGGTAACGCTCCTCTGAGGTCCAGCTCAGATCGTGAGCTTTAACACGACGGCTTTAGGACCATGAAGTGTTCCAGTCGCTAACATCTGCACAACCGCGCGCACACACGCACACGCACACGCACACACACACACACACACACACACACACACACACACACACACACACGCAGAGTCAGTGAGGAGAGAGGAGGATGCTGATGCTCGGATGTAGATGACGTTCTTCTGTAGTTACCTGATGGAGGTGAAGTGCAGCTGAATGCGGAAACACTGCACCAAAATGAGGACAGCGATGGTACGAGGTGCATTTTTATTCTTTTATTGTGCATGTCGGAGTTGAAACGAGGCTGCATGTGTTGATGCTGTGGGACTGTTTGCTTTGCGCTGTACTGAACTCACACCCCCCGCGAAGCACATCACGTTTTAAGAACGTTGCTAAAACGTTCCGTTTTACCCACACAAACCCACCCTAAGCTCATTTCATTTAAGACTTTAGGAACGTTGTATTGAAATATTCTAAGAACTTTTAAAACTATTTACTCTGATTGCTGTGAAATTTGGTTGTGGAGATGTTTTATTAAAACAGGGGTGTGCAAACTTTTTTGCAAAGAGGTGAAAATGTTTGTGAGGGCTTGAACATTCAGCCTGACATCATGTGAACCATTAACATTAGAACTATTGAAGTATTTTATGAAAATATTTGTATTTTTTCACTCTTAAAGGATCATAATTTAGCGGCTCCAGTGATGTTCGGGAGAAAAATGCTCACAGAACAAAACGTTTCGGGTTCTGAACTTATTTATTCATCACAAAACCTGATGGCGACGTTTTATTTTTAATCGTCAAAGAAACACAGGACAATTTCAGTCTCTTCAATGAACCTGACAGCATGTCTTTGGACCGTGGGAGGAAACCGGAGTACCCGAAAGGAACCTACGTAGACGCCTTAACCTGGGAATCGAACCCGGGACTTCTTGCTGGGAGACGTATCATATTTATAGTATATTTCAAGTTTTGGAAATAGATGGACGTGTTGCTGGCAATAAATTAGCATTGTACATTGTTCTTAAAAGGAATAAGTAAATAAGTAAATATCAAACGATTCACAAAAGAATTAGCCAGGTATTTGTTTGTGTATCTGGAATATTATTCTACTCTAATCTTTATGCAAACACAAACTCTCAGATCTGTATATAAACTGCATTGTGTACCAAATGCACCAATCATGCTGGTACAAAGAAAATGGCCTTCCCTAAAATGTTGGTATCCAAGAATTCACAGTGTGATGACTGAATTAAAGTCAACCGTGTCCCATTGTAACTTTTATTAAAGTCTATGCCTCACTTTTCTGCTAAAACAGTGGCGTGATTCTTTCCTTTTCTAGCGCCATGGAGCAGCCATGTTTCTGGCCATCACCATGTGCACCAGTTTGTTTTTCGTCTACAACGTAAACAACAACAGCAACAACGGCAGCCGCAGCAGCAGGAACAGCAGAAGCAATAACGGCGTCGCCAGAGGAAGAAACCCGAACCCTGCACCCACCCAGACACCGAACAAAGCTTTCCCACCTCTGTACGGCTACGTCAGCATCACAGATCGCAGTGTAAGTTCCAGGCTCATATGTGTGTCTACCTCGTCAAAATGCTCGTGCAGACTCAGCCAGATGTGCAGATGTGCTCAGGGGATTTAGGAGTGGGTCATATTTTTGGCGTCCTCAGCAGATGTTTTTTAAAAAAAAAAAGATCGGGCCATTAGTCAGGTGTCCACATACTTTTGAGCTGCATACAAGTCTCATTAATCACAATTTAGCCCAGCACAGCTGTTCAATAGGCTCCTGTCATTAGCAATAACAGACTCGGCTCAAATAAAATCGTTTCCCTTGGATGAGTCTCAAGTGTTTTCATCGATGCGTCTCGTATCAGGGCTCCTGTCAGTAATCGGCATTGTTTTCACCACCAAGGTTTGGAGGAATTTAATGCACCGTGATGAGCGTTAGGAGCGACTCTTCAGTAAAGGGCTGATAACCCAAATGGCCCTGGGGTTCGATCGGCAGTCAGATAAATTGGTGATCAATGAAGATCTCCTTGCACCGATGCTCACCGCCAGGCTCGCTTCCAGACAGTTTGACTTTCACTGTGATTAATCGGCGTAACGTCGAGACAAATCAAAGATGGGAATTCTTTTTTCTTTCTTTTTTTGCTGAGGCAAGGACAACTACGCTTTTATTCTGGGCTTGTGTACTGCTAAGAATCCTGAAATGATGGTTTTTTTTAAAGAAGCTTCCCTCTCGTCTAGGCCTAGTGAGTCATGAAATATAACAAAAAATCTGAAACATACCTGAGAACCAGGTCTGAAGTTTGTTATCCTTAGAAGACCAGAACGATAGGATGACATGATTGTAATGGTGGGATTCCCAGGACAGTCTGGTTTGGGATGAAAGGGAGAAATATCCAGAAATTTACAATTTGGACATTTAGCAGACGCTTTTATCCAAAGCGACATTACAGTTACACTATACGATCTGGGCACTCGGAGGTTAAGGGCATCATTTAAGGGCCCAACAGCAGCAACCTAGCACGGATGAGGTTAGAACCGATGTCCTTTGGATTACTACTTAATGTACCCTAACCAAGGCTACGACTGGCCTTACACATGAAATTAAATACAAAATAAATTAGGGTGCAGTGCAGCTTCGTAGTTGGTAGAGCTTTGGGGTATGAACCGGAGGTTTGCGGGTTCAAATAAAGGCTCTTCTAGGGTCACAGCCACCATTGGGTCCTTAAACCCGTCTGCTCCAGGGGTTCTGTACGATGGCCGACTCAGTAATAGCACTCAGGGCAAAGAAAGAATTTCATAGTACTGTACACGTGTGTGTGTGTGTGTGTGTGTGTGTGTGTGTGTGTGTGTGTGTGTGTGTGTGTGTGTGTGTGTGTGATGGCGGATCTACATTCTACATTCTATTCTATTCTATAGAAACTCCGACAAATCAAAGATCAAGTTTATCAGCCATGACAAGATGTTTGCTTTTAAGAAAATGGTGAGATCTTCAGGCATCACTGCAGTAACGTGATCAATGTAGAGCAGCGCTAACCTCTAAATTCTCTCTTCCATGCTGTAGAACTCATTTGTTCACATCCTCACGCTCGATTCATTCACATTCACTCACACGCTGCCGTTTTAGGCTTTCGAATCAGTGCTCGTTTCGGAAGAAAAGATCCACTCCAATATGAGATGTGTGGATTTTCTGGATTTTCCAAAAGCTTCCCATGTTCAAAGGAACAAATCCACCGTTCTGTATCCGCCATCGATACAATTTAATCGTGATGGCTGGAAAAGTGTAAAGACAAAGAAAAAGGGAAAAGAAACCTCGTTGTCAGCAGCACGGTATCTGAAGAAGGTAGATTAGTCTCTTACTAGAAAAAGCAAGATCAGCAAGCTGAAAGGTGAATTACTGAATGTGTTCGGGTACGACAAGCTGCAAAAGAGATGTTAGAATTTACACACCTCCGCAAACACACATATAATAAATAAATAGACACACGCGGTCCTGACGAGCTTCAATAACGAGAACAATAATGACACATAAAGAATGAATCATTTTAATCAGTAAATAGAGTCTATATTCAGTAATTAGGAAACTATTAAAGGTTCGGTACCGCTCATATTTAGCCTTCCATGAAAAGTCTTTTTAATTGTGCCGAACGTGCTTTATGGAGGCCGGTGTGTGACATGACGGAACTCGTGGGCTTTTCTTTATATCTTATTAAATGAGCGGTGACCTTGGACTTATTTGAAAGATCATTCTCACCGCGGTTCGCTCGTGCCCGTCATCATGCTTTCTCACCACGGTTCGCTGGTAGCTGTTCATGCATGACATCCTTTAGTCTCTGTGTCATATTGCTACTCATTTCTTCCCACCTGCTCGCTGAATGGTTGGAAGGAGCTACGCGTTGAAATGGGTTCGGTACTATTTTTGGTACTAACCAATAAGAAGACTGAATGTTTTCACGATCTAATCTGTTGTGCTGTTTGGTCATGCCGATGATCGATCTCTGTGCTACCATGGAACGGACCAGCATTCCATTGGGCATGTAACTGGAGTCATGGGACTAACGGGAATGCGAAGTCTATTAGTTTGCCGAGTTAGCGGGTATTGATTCTTAGCCTATGTTAGGGCACCCGTAACCATGGAAATGACTGGAACACCTGATTCTGATCATTTGTATGGGTGACCGAATACTTTTGGCAATGTGGTGTATCTACGGAAAGTCCAGAAGAACATCAAATGAGACGGTTTGTACAAACTTCTGAGTGGTACTTTAAGTAAATGGACACCTGACCAGCCTCGAAAGCATGTTGCATTAATAATGAAGTTGCTCTTCTTCATGGCCGAATGCTCCTGGCGCTCTTGGCTTTTCTTCATCTACACAGCAAACTTGTCATCTGCTGAATGGACGAACGTTTCTTGGCGTGACAGGATTTCTTTAGTGGTGAATCACGCCAGCTGGCATTTACATCTAAGTGCTCTTTCACTTTTATTTGTTCTGCTAGAAGATTTGATTTGCACAGCTGGCGGGTCGCGCATTCTGTTGTTGTGCTTCATTAGTTTGTATTGAGAAGAGTGTGATGGGGAAGCCGAAGATGAAGGGGCGAGGGAATGGGGGTGCAAACTTTTTGCAAAGAGGACCAGATCTGCTGAGGTGAAAATGTGTGATTTGAACCATTAACATTAAAACTATTGAAGTCGTCTCCGCCCCCCACTGCGTTTTGAACATTCCCATGTTTTCCTCAGCCGATTTACTTTGATCGAACCCGAACTCAACGTGCCGGGCTCGTCCCAACACGGACGCCATGGAGACGGAGCGATTCCAGATTTTCCTCTCTCTCTCTCTCTCTCTCACTCTCTCTCTCTCTCTCACTCTCTCTCTCTCACTCTCTCTCTCTGTCTCCTGATGCATTATGAGGCCTGGTGTGGGATGTAAGAAATCCCTTACATTTCCTTACATTTTATTCAGGTCTTGTAGGAAACGACGGCCATTAGGCTGAATGTCACGACGCATGAGTTGCGGCGACCATAAACGCTTGACGTACCCATGACCACGTGATCCATCAGCGTGCCGGACAATAAATCGCAAGTAACGTAAAGAAATATCAAAAAAACAGGGGAGATGTTTTCATCCATATTCCTGCACATATGTCTAAGCCATCGGTCTTTCTACATGTTATAGCAACTTAAATCCATCATAGATGTGTAAGGTGGGTGAATGTAAGTGGACACCTTTGTTATTAAGTGTCTGAATCAGTTCAGCATTTAGGAGATAGATTAGAATCTATCCATACAACACAGATCATCCCCTATATAGTCCCTAAACTCTAACACGACTATTTATTGCAGAATTACATCGTCGATGTTCCACATCATGACATTCCAGTTAGTTTAGCGGCATCAGAGCCACCAGGTTCCTTTTATTGTATTTTTTTACACCTACAGAAAACTGTAAAACGCTGGATTCCATTTCTCTTCTGCCATTCATTGTGGTCGAGAGAAAAAAACCCATTCTTCTCTTCTTTATACGGAGCAGATGTGTCAGGACATCGCACTGGTGTGACGGATTTTTCATTACGCTCCAAGAACTTGAGATTTTTTAAGAGATTCGGCCTCCGTCTTCCAATTTCTTACACTTTTTATTTGGTGCTTTCATACAAAAGGGGTTTACGAATGCTAACCCAAAATCTATAGAAGCTGAGAGAGGTGTGCCGCGCTTTAACAATTATTAAACCAGTCATTTTATTTGTATATTTATTATTATATTGTGATATTTCATATATACATTTGTATTTATTCTATTCATAAACTGTATAGATAATATAGATGTTAATTGTATTTATTTTACAATTATATTGATCAATATTATAGGTTGCTTTTTATTTTATATGGGCGGCCCGGTGGATTAGTGTTTAAGCATTAAGTGCTGTCGTCGGGTTCGACTCCCGGGTCGCATGTTCTTTTGCATGTTCTCTCCGTGTCGGTATAGCTTTACTACAGATGCTCTGTTTTCCTCAGTCCAGGATGCTCAGTCCGAGAACATGCATCCCGCCTGATGCTTTTCGTTGCCCCTACTGTGTCTACAGGCATTATTTTGGTATTATATGACTTAAACCTTTTTTAATGCCTCCTCTCATATAAAACGATAGATCGAGGTTGTTATTTGTGTTATTTCTTGCCAGTCGTAATAAGCTTCCATTGCCGTCGCATTTCCCGGGTGATTAGTGGCATCTTGCATGTCAAGGCTATAAATCGAGGTTCGGCTCCGGCGTCGTGGCTGAGATCATTTTTTATGCTAATTATTTTGTCCTGGTGACAGAAACCATTGCCTAGTGTTTCTCTAACCCCTCCGAGAGACCTGGATATATTACAAAGCTTTAGAATGATTTAATCTTTTATTTATCGTCCCTTAAGAACACGTGTATAGTCATCCCAGCGCACCTTAACAACATATCCAGGAGAAATAAAATAATAATAAAACAAACACCTAAAGCTGATGTTCGGCCGTTACGCGGCCTTGAACGGTACGAAAGAATAAAACGTCTTACAGAAGCTCCGGCCTGTAATATCCTCAGCTGGCACATGTCACACTGTCGGCGATGCTTCTGTACAAGCCGAATTTAATCTTACATATTTATGCAGATCAACCCCCCCCCCCCCCCTTGAGGCGGCGACGTTAATTCAGGATCCACTGTCTCTAATGCTCTGAAATCCCAGATTCCCCTGAAGACTGAGACGTGTGGCGGCGTTTACAGAGAACGGGATGTTCATGCTGGTTCATGATGAGAGACGCGGCGGACAGGACGATGACCGCGGGGGTTACAACACACACTTCATTATTATTAAAACCAAAACCCAATCCTGAAGCATTTCCGACTTCACGCGGAGGTTCTGTGTTGGGTTCTTATACGTAATGCCGAAGAAATTCTGCTTCTTTTGTCATCAATTGAAGGCAGCTGGACGACTTTTTGACCGCGGTAACTAACGGTTAAGCCTGTATCACCGAGTATGAGCACAGTATGGCCGCACAAGTGTGTCTGGTTAAAGTTTCCTGATCTCATGTCGCTCCGGTAACGCAGTGATAGAATACGTTACCACACCAGAGCTGGGAATCGAATGCATCGAGTCTGATCATCTTTTATGAGCCACGCTTGGCTGGTGTTTTCTGTTGAGCCGAACGTCGACCTCAGAACTGATGCAACTACGACCTCTGTTAGCGATTGATGGATTTTTATTTAAACTTCGGAAAAGAAAAAATAATCAGGAATGAATTTCAAGGTTCAAAAATTGATGTTGAAATATTTTAGAAAATTTTATTAAATATACAAAGAATTCTCGATTTCATTCCCGTGAGCTGTGGACGGGAAGTTTCTCCCGGGCTGTTGAGCTGTACGAAACTGATTTGCAGTGTGTGTGTGTGTGTGTGTGTGTGTGTGTGTGTGTGTGTGTGTGTGTGTGTGTGTGTGTGTGTCTGCCTTAAGGCAAAAAAAATTCATGACAGCATCTCATGGTCATTTTCGCTTGTAAAAAAAGTCCACTTGCGCTCCAGAAAAATGGCATCTAGTCACTTAGTGCTGTGTGTGTGTGCGAGCGTGCGTGTGTGTGTGTGAGTGTGTGTGCGTGTGTGTCCTTGCGTACTTTCCAGCCGGTCATTAATTTAAGCTTTGTAACTGCACACTGAGGTTCTGTAACCTGCTTTTACATGTGATGCCTCAGAAATTCGGCTTCTGTGATTAATCGACTGCAGCTGGTTTTTTCTCAGTGCCCGTATAAAAAGGACGACTTCAGGGGCCATGCCTATATCACTAAGTACGATATACACAGGGGCCACACTTATATCACTGAGTACGACATACTTAAGGGCCAGGTTTACATACTGGATATGCATATACACAGGGACCACACATATCAGTGAGTACGACATACACAGGAGCCACACCTATATCATATACATCACACAGATAAACATCAAGGCCACCCCACCCCCCTTCAATAGGTACGACAGAACCCCAGACTGCCCTTTATACAAGTCTAAAACACCATTAGTGGATCTGGCAACCCGAAACCTCTGTACAGAGTCCCCGTGTCATTTCCTGCCCTGTTTTTCCGCACCTCTCGAACCGCGGCTCATATTTGTCAGTGATTGTCATCACCCTTTCATTTCCTTCCTCCTCCCGGTCGCACCTCCACATCGTATTCCAGGCCAGAATGAGGCTTCTTAAACTCGGGTTCGGATCCGAGGTGAAAGGGGGGGGGAGGGGGGCTGGGGGGGGGTGTTCGAGTCACGAGCGTCATCTCGAACCTGAGCAGCATTATCGCTCTGCTATCTCCAACCTTGTCACTGCGTCTCCTCCTGCTGTGGGGATGATGAGGACGCCGTATGAAGCTCACCGATGGAGTCGCTCGCTAGCGGCAAGGTCACTTTCACCGTGATGAGACGTGTTTTTCCTCAGTCACAGGGAGGAAAAAAACACACAAAACACACAAAAAAGGGACGTAAGAATGTTATTGCTTCTGAAGTTAATAACTTGAATCTATTTTCCTTTAGAGAAATTAGAACAATAGAACGAATCCCTTCCAGACCTTTCTTGTGGTCTTGTGCGATAAAAATAGAAATATAATTTTTCGGTACATGGTTTCCAAAAGTGTGTAGGGCTGCCTTCGATGCCTCGATGCCTAACTAAATGGCTGTCTGGAGGCTGTCTCGACGCTAACGCAGGTTAGCATTTCGCCATTCAGAACAATGGGACGAAGTGGCACAAGCGCTTAGGTCAAATAAGCGTCTATCGAAAGCGCTTAAACTTCACTCGCGATCCGGAACTTATGAGCGAATCGACCTCATCGACTTTTTTATAGAATAAACAAACAGCAAAATTGTGTTAACGTACGTAATCGAGTGTGTTTTGTTGCCCCGTTATAATCGCTCGAGTGTGCATCGGACGCAGGGGAACTATATTAGGGACCATTTTAATTGTGAGGCACCGAACTCCCTAACTGCTCCTCGGGTGCCGTGTCTACAGCACCGGGCACTTGTGCTCACTGCTGCCCCCTAGTGTGTGTCCACTGGTGTTTGTGCGTGTGTGTGTGAACGTGTATTTCACTGCACTGATCAGGTTTAAATGCAGTGCATAACAAACAATATATATATACACACACAAAATCTAATACCTGGTCGATGGGATAATAAGTCCCAAGATCAGACCCGTGTTATTTCTCGCCCACGGACCTGATCTACGGAAATGGTCTCCATCCTCCCACCAATTCTCACCCCGGCGAATATTTCCGTCCTTTCCCAGGCGCCTTGAGCCTCTCCGGGTCGTGTGACTTTCTCCACCTCGGATAATTGGGCTTTAGGAGGGAATCTCGGATACAAAAAAAAGAAGAAAAAAAAAGCTTCGCGTCTAATTACCGGCTTTACAAGGAGGAACCTGTGGTGGGAGCTGCCATCAGAGTGGATGATGAGAGGCCGAGGGGATTTGGCAAATTGGCACTCGGTTACAGTCGGAATGGTATTTCCTGTCCGCGTCTCTTTTATTTGAGTTTTGTACCACGAGGAAGAGCTTTCCCACCGGGTAACGATCCACATCCAAGCCCGCTTCCTTCAATAATGCTAATGAAATCAACTCGTTCTGACTCTCCTCGTTCCATTTCCTGAAGAAGCAACTTCTGAACAATCAGCGCCTCTCAGAACGGCACAAACTTGCCATTAAACACACATTGAACGCACACTAGGGGGCAGTGCAAGTGCATACGAGTGTGTATAAGCCACACACATTTGGTCTTTCGGAGAGACACACCCTGATCAATGCGTTCGTCTTACACCTGTGCAGATGCCACCGATAGCCAAGCGATGGCCCCGAGGCATAGGGTACGTTCGAGATCTCAGCTCAGGTGTGCTAGCATGCTTTCGCCGACAGCTTCTTGTGAGGAGATGTCCTGGTCTGGCGCATGACCCCCGTGGGGTCGTGATTGGGATTCTTTGACATCAGAATGCGTCGTTGCTTTAGTACAAAACATCACGTTGAGCTTTTGTGGTTGTACAGCGCGAGTTTATTTACTGCATCGAATCAGACAGTCCACCTCCGTCTGATAACAGTCCGAGAACAATAGTTCTTTTACCGCCTCACATGTGAGGGGAATTACCCACTTCATCTAAAGCCCAAGTGAGTCTTGCTCTGCTCATGTGAATTTCCCCTCGACCCCGCCGCCACCGCCACCACCGCGGCCACCGCCGTCACCCTGCCCCGCTCTCGTTACCCCATCGAGCCGAACTGTGGTGCATAAGATTGGATCAGAATCTCGCCGCGGTAGTCCCTTCAGCCCCCGGGCTTGACAGATCGGAGATAACGACCGAGCGGCTGGTGGATCCGCGTTTGCTTTTATTTCCTGCACCTGAACCGTCGCAGCCGTGCAGCTGTTTCTGTTTCTGTATCGGAGTTATTTTTTTTATTGTTATTATTATTGCTGGTCAGACCCGACACACGAGACTCGACCTCATTAACAATCTCGCTCTATTAAACATTGACGAGTAAAGCGGAGCGTGTATCTTTCCGAGGAGGGTGGTGATGAGGGTGGTAGAGAGCGAGAGCGAGAGAGAGAGAGAGAGAGAGACAGAGAGAGAGCGAGAGAGAGAGAGGAATTCAATTTCTAGAAGAAGCCGGGACGTTGAACGCCAGGAGCAGAAGATGCATGCAAATGCGCCGGGGTTGCCAGTGGGCCACTAAGTACACCGGTGCCATTTGTTATCTCTGTGTGTGTGTGTGTGTGTGTATGTGTGTGTGTATTTTTCTCTTGCACAGCGGATGCTGTCATGCGGGACAAATTGCTCGGCTTTTTATGGGGCTCTTTGCATAGCGCTGAATAAATAAGCGAACGGATGATTGGAAAGTCGGAAAATTTTGCAATAAGTGCGACACTTTTCTGAGAGCTGCAGAGATCGACATTAATCCCCCCCTCACCCACTCACCCACCCCACTGTCACTGACTGAGTACCCATGGTGCTTTTTGTGTGACGTGACAATATGCTTCATCGTTCAGCGGACACTTGACGGGCGAATGTCATTGGTACGACAAGTTTAGTGTTTCAATAAGAAATTTTGTAAATAATTGTGTAAACGAATCTCTGACAGACCTTCAACCCCCTTATTACCCCTCACTGTCCTTCCAACCCCCTTATTACCCCTCACTGTCCTTCCAAACCCCCTTCTTACCCCTCACTGTCCTTCCAACTCCCTTCTTACCCCTCACCGACCTTCCAACTCCCTTCTTACCCCTCACCGACCTTCCAACTCCCTTCTTACCCCCCTCCCCCCAAACCTTTCCAATGTTTAGTTATAAGTGAGACTATATTTCCCTTTAGGTTGTCAAATTTAAGTTGCTTGTTTGGTTTTAACAGCCTCTGAAGTTGCACTGCAGACGCTGCTCGTTGGTGACCAGCTCGGGTCACCTGACGGGCGGACGGCGTGGCCGGGACATCGACAGCACGGACTGCGTGATCCGGATGAACGACGCGCCCAGCGGCGGCGGCTTCCATGCCGATGTGGGTGGGCGCACCAGCCTGAGGGTGATCGCCCACTCCAGCATGCAGCGCGTCCTGCGCAGCCGCCACGAGCTGCTCAACTCCAGCCACGACACCTTCTTCATCTTCTGGGGCCCGAGTAACTACATGCGGCGGGACGGGAAGGGCCTCGTCTACAACAACCTGCGCCTGATGAACCAGGTGCTTCCAAAACTCAAGGTCTACATCATCTCCTGGCAGAAGATGCAGCGCTCGGACGAGCTCTTCAAGAAGGAGACGGGGAGAGACAGGTACGACGCTGACACTTCTTCTTCTTCTACATTTATAGTTCTGCGTGGAGGTCATGAGCACCGCCAAGTTATTCACCAGCCAAAAACACAATCACTCATTTTTAAAATAAATAAAATAAAATAACAAGTAAACACACAGAAATGAGAGATAAACAGACTGAACATCTGGCACACTCGAGGTCTCCTCAACACTCGGGTTTGAGTGACTTTGTCCACCACATTTTCAGATCTTTTAGTAATTTTTTGTTTTAAGCTAAGCAGGGTTCAGACTGGGTCAGCGTCCGCCAGATACACCAGCGGGGGGGTAACCAGCAGGGGGGGATACACCAGCAAGTGGGGGGGGGGGGTTACCCAGTGCCGCCAGCGGTTTCGGTTTGTGCCCTTCATTTGCTGTCACCGATCCAGCGACGTTTCAAGCCGAGCACAGAAGAGAATAGCGGCGCCCTTCCCCCAACCTTCATCTCTTCATCCTCATCCTCATCTTCATCATCCTCATCTTTGTCCTCATCTTCATCATCATCTTTATCCGCATTATCATCCTCATCTTCATCATCATCTTTATCCGCATTATCATCCTCATCCTCATCTTCATCATCATCTTTATCCGCATTATCATCCTCATCCTCATCATAATAATCTTCATCTTCATCCTCATCATCATCTTTATCCGCATCATCATCATCATCCTCATCTTCATCATCCTCATAATAATCTTCATCTTCATCTTCATTCTCATTCTTATCCTAATCCTCATGGACCTCATCATCCTCATCTTCATCCTCATCTTAATCCTCATCATCATAATAATCTTCATCCTCCTCCTCGTCATCATCTTCATCCTCAACTTAATCCTCATCCTCATCCTCATCATCAAAAGCTAATCAAGCGAGACAACTAGACCTGATTTAATAGGTGCACCATCCCGGAGGATTATTGCTGTTGTCGCGGCGATCACAGTCGTCTTAATGAAGCGCCGGCGGCCGCGCTTTTTTTTTTCATCTAATTCAGTGAGACGAACAAGTTCTCAAATGTAACGAAGCGCTTTTACATCCAATTCTGTAAATAATTAAAGATTTGCATCTTTAAAAAAATCAAACCTGGATGATGGATAAAGCACAAAATTAAATAAAAAAAGAATCACAAATATCACAAACAAAAATCTGTTTTCAGGTTATTTTAGTTATTTTTGCTCTCAACTACAAACCCCGCCGTGCGTCATGGCGATCTGATGATCTCGCTGTACAAAAAGTGTGATGTCACGTCGGAGAATCTGAAGCTCGTGGTGCTGATATTAATGGAAACGCTCAATATTCCAAACCGACACAGGATTACAGATGGAACCAAAGCTGGCAGATGGGCAGCACGATTTTTTATTTATTAATTAATGAATTAATTTTTGTGGCCGCGGTAATTTCCTAGCAATCAGACAAGCCAATCAATCACGGCCCCGGCTGCGTTTTCTTAATGCCATTTATTGCCCTATTGTTGTTGTTGGCTGGATGATGGTTAGGAAACGTTCTTCTCAGATGGTGGAACACGAGGGCTGATGAGAGTCACGCTTTATAATTGCATCCTGTCGCATGTGTTCGTCGGACCTTCGCCGCGCCGCCACGATCTGCTGCCATTTATCAAAACTGTTTGTAATTTGTCATTTGTGTTTTTGTTTTTCGTCTCGTACGAGCGTCGCTCTCGTTCTCGAGTCCTTCAGGACTTTCCAGCAGCGAACGCTTCGAGAGGAACGAGTCAAAATAACGACCGCCGTTAAGGCCGCCATTGAGAAAAGGAAACGTTCACGAGCATCCCGATGGTCAGCGCTGTCCTCACAGCAAGAACGTCCTGGGTTCCATTACCCTGTGCGTTTCCTCCCACAATCCAAAAACACGTAACAATGTCAATTACAGACCGCACACAAAACAGTGTGTTGTGTATTGATGTGTCTGTCTGTAACCTGTCTGTCTGTCGCCTGTATGTATGTATCACACTATATGGTGTGTGTTTCAGGAGGACATCGAACTCGTGGTTGAGCACCGGTTGGTTCACCATGACTTTGGCTCTGGAGTTGTGTGAGAGGATCGATGTGTATGGGATGGTGTCTCCTGATTTCTGCAGGTACTAAGAATATACTCACCTCATACTCACCCTATACTCAACCCAAAATTACCCTATACTCAACCCCAAATTACCCTATACTCACCTCATACTCACCCTATACTCACCTCATACTCACCCTATACTCACCTCATACTCACCTCATACTCACCTCATACTCACCCCATACTCACCCTATACTCACCTCATACTCACCCTATACTCACCTCATACTCACCCCATACTCACCCTATACTCACCTCATACTCACCCTATACTCACCTCATACTCACCCCATACTCACCCTATACTCACCTCATACTCACCCTATACTCACCTCATACTCACCCC
>JAOUQU010254583.1:0-13472 GCA_028566735.1 Ammoglanis amapaensis
TAACAAACACAATATAAACTTCTAAACTTCTTCATTAAAAACTTTCTTAGCTGAAAGCAACAAACAAATTCTCCGTAGCAAGCGAAACGTCCTCTTTCTCAAAAGTGGGCGGGAGTCAAAGGGTTAAGTTAAAAAGCATATTTCATACCGCAAAATGCTCGAATATTTAACCATTCGTAAGTCCACTGTAAATACTTTACAGATTTCTGTAGTTTACAGATGGCACAATTGGGTCCTATTTTTTTGTCCATTTCTTGTACAATTTGAATGTGTTCTGTGTCTGCATGGGTTTAATATGGGTGCTTCGGTTTCCTTCCACAGCATGCTGTCAGATTACGAAATACAAAACTTTCAATAAGTGCGCTTATTATAGACTTTTGTACAGATGAGGTTAGGGTAAGTGTGTTCGGATGAGTCAAGGGTAAGTTACTGTGTATCTAATATTTGCAGTTTGATTGAGAACTTGCATATTTATTGATGAAATATTGATGTCCAGTAGTACCAGGTAATATCAGGTTTCAGTAAAAAGTCAGTCACATCTGTTCAGCCATTGGTCAGTACCGTTTAAGTTTTCTTTTCTTTTTTCCCACAGTAAAAAGCGTAGCTCACTTTTTCGGCAGATAACCAAGCAATCCAACATGCTCCACACTAGCCGTAGTCTATCATCTCTAAACCGTTCGCTGTCTTCTAGTGAGAGCCTTCCTGGCTCTCCTACACACAGTCTGTCTGCCCGATCCCCAACCCCAAGCTACCGTTCCAGTCCTGACTCCTCATACCTCGGTGAGTAGCTCGAATAATCAAACATCACTTCAATCTATCACCAACCCATGATCATTACCTAAGACTTCTCATCTTTTGTCTGCTTTGCTTACATCAGGTGCCTCCTCTCAGAGCAGCTCTGCAGCATCCAGCACCCCAAATTCCCCCGCTGCGTCCCAGCACATGCGTCCCAGCTCTCTTCACGGTCTGTCTCCCAAACTGCACCGCCAGTACCGCTCAGCACGCTGCAAATCAGCCGGCAACATTCCTCTTTCTCCTCTGGCCCATACACCATCTCCTACACAGTCCTCGCCACCATCTCTGTCCGGACACACCATTGGAAGTTCTAATATGACCCAAACCTTCCCTGTCAAGCTTCACTCATCTCCGCCTATTACAAGGCCTAGACCCAAGAGTGCTGAACCACCTCGCTCACCACTTCTCAAGCGGGTGCAGTCTGCAGAGAAACTTGGCTCGCCTCTTTCATCGTCTGCATCTCCTGCAGACAAGAAAGGGGGGATCGGGGCGATGAGAAAGCACAGTCTCGAGGTCGGCCATTCAGATTATCGCAAAGAGAGCTTTCACTCCGAATTGGGTCTTCAGAGTTTGTTGGAGATTGAAGGAGAAAATCTGGCTTCCACCTCTGCATCTAGTCCTTCGCCTACCCAGCCTGTTGGAGTCCTGTTACCTTTAGAGACTGGTGTTTTAAAGCCAGTAAGAAAGTTTGGTCGACAGGAATCACCACTCAGTAGAGATGCTTTTCTTGCTGGCAGGGCAAAAGAAAAGGAAAGTGAAAAGATGAAGTCTGGTGATGTCTCCCAAGGAATGGATAAATCTCCTACTGCCTGCCAGACAGTCAGTGGAGTTGAGATTCAACACAAGTCCACAAGCAGGAAATGTCCAGATATAAAGTCACAGTTTGTTGATCTTTCCCTCAGGTCTCCATCCACCCCAACTTCTAGCATAACTAAACCTAAAACAAGTCAACCTGTTGTAACGAGACCATCTCCAATTACACCAGAGTCTAAACTTAGTGTAACACCTTTGATTCCGTCACCTTTGACCACCTCACTTTTATCTGGTACAAAAACTACAGATTTGAAAACATCTCAGACTGGAGAAGATAGACAAAGTTGTGACACAAGATCTCTAAGCAAGGTAGCCCAGACTACAGGGGTTACTAAAACTGAGACATCAAACAATTTTGTAAGAATTTCTGACAAGGATTACCATGAAGCACAGACTCCAGAGATGGCAAAAGCTCAGACGTACAACAATTTGTCTAACTATTCTGTCAATGACATTCAAAAGGATGAAACGGAATTAGAGGCAAACAAAGATGTAGAACAAGAACCAAAAAAGACTCAAAGTTCACTCAAGTCTGGTTTACAGTGCAGTGGTCTGGCAAAGGCAAGTCTGATCGCTGATCGAATCTCTGTTACAGCATCAACTGTAGAAGTATCCAGAATAAGCAAAGGACCACAGAATGGAGGGAATCTAAAATGGACTGCTACAGTTACCCATGAAACCCATGGAAGGACTACAGATATGAGATTAAGGCAGGGTTTACCTCCATCCAAAGGGGTTGCTTCACCCTTCCCACCTCAAGTACAGTCCCCTGTTCTGTCTAAGCTGCGCCAAGAAACTGGAAACTGCTACAGAAGCATGTTGGACTGGGAAGACAAGTTATTGGAGGTTGTTGAGGAGCATTCACCATCTCCTACTCCATCCCCTACTGGGACCACTCCTAGCCTTCTTGAATTACCTACTGAAACGGCTCAAGCTACAACATCTGCTAATGATGCAGGCTTAATTGCTGCGGGTAAAACAGATAAAGATGACAATAAAGGAATTACTCAGGAGGTAGCAAGAAAGGACAAGAAAGCCATTAAATCAGAGGTGGAAGCTCAAGTTAGCACACAAGGAAAGACTAAGGTTTCAGAAGGGACTAGGTCAAACTCAAAAGTACCAAGTCTGAGTCCAACAGTTGCATATGAAAAAAAAAGAAAAGAATAACTTGTGATGTGTTCGAAAGTATACTATTGTTTATATGAAGATTTGTCAGGATCTATTAAAAATTTTAAGTAACTAAGCCAATTAGGCCATTCCAGCTAACAACATAAAGCAAGCCAAGACACATGTGTTTCCATATACTGTACCTCTTATGGGAATCACACTGCTTTATACAAAAACACATAGGCGTAAAACAGCATATGAAAGAAAGATTTTCTTGCCTCCAATCATCGCAGTGTTTTCACAAGATATGTGAAAAAATGTCTATTGTAACTTCCACAAAAAATGCTGTTATTTTTAATAATAACAGCATTATTGATAAACTGCATGGTGCATTATGTCTTGGCAGCAATGCCACATGAACAAACGGCACTACCAGTGTAAAACCGCATTTGTCTCATTCTGTGCCTTGCGCTGCCTGGCAATGCAGAAGAGCAGATGAAAATGGCTTTACCCGCTCAAATAATGCTGAAAAAAAGATTACTAAGCAGGGCATAGAATCAATAATTTTATTACCATAACTTTCTGAAAGACTTTCAAACAAAAAATAATAATGTTCCTGTTTTTTTATTTAGTAGTGACAAATAAAAGGACTGTTGGGCTTCTACATATCTACAGAACATACAGCACTACACAGCTTTGCATTGGTGCATCATTATGTGATTTTCTGCAGCTGTTGTTGATTGGTTGATATACAGCTGGAGAGACTTGGTTATGCTGATAATAAACTGCACTTGCTTATTCTTTATTTCTGCTGTCTTTATGATGTATTTTTCGCCCATAAGCTTGAGTGCCCCATCCGGGCCACTTGTTGACCATCTGAGTCTGTGCCTCAGTAAGTTGTGGCCCTGTAATTCAGAGCTCTATAGCTTAAGACTCTGTACGCCAAGGCTCTTCTGATCGGTGCTCCTCTGGTCAGGGCTCCTCTGGTCAGGACTCCTCTTAGGGTTTTCTTTTATTTGGGCTCCTCTGATTGGTGCTGTTAAAACTGGGGCTCCTCTGATCTGAGCTCCTCTAGTAGGCGCTTTTTTCACCGGGGCTCTTTTGGTTGGCACTTTTCAGACCTGGGCACCTCTAACTTTTTTGGCCAGGGCTCCTTTGGTTGGCGCTTTTCTGATCAGGGCTCCTCTGATTAGCGCTCATGAAGCCAGAAGTTCTTTAAATCTCCAGCATCTCATTTACAGCCAGTTGCTGGAGAACATTGCATTGCCCCAATGCGCCATTAATACAGGGATTCTCTAATTTGTGCTTTTTAGTCCGGTGCTTTTTAGGCTGGCTCTCCTTTGATCTGGGCTTCTCAAGCTGGAGATCCTCAAATCTCTGGATTGACTTCTTCTTGCTGCAGAACATGGCTCCCCCCCATTGCTATCTTTCTATCTTGTTTCTTCGTTTTTATCTCTTTTTCTCTTGCTTTATCTTCCACTCCTGCTTGTTTCTGTCTGAAGCTATTCCTCCATTTCTTCTTGTCTGTTTTCTTCTTCCTCTTCCGTTCCTATCTGAAAAATGTTTCTCCATTTCTATAGTCGATTCACCCTCTGGGAAGTTAAAAGTTCTTCTCTAGCATAGAGACAGAGCAATGCCCACGTCAAGAGACATAGCATTGTTTCGACTGTTTTTGTCTTGTTTTCCAACAAAACAAAAACTCAAAGACAATTTTTGTCAGATGTTTTCAATGGCAAAAGTCAAATCTGTGCCAGGAAAGATTCCACTGGGTTCCAAAAAAATTTTATGCATCACTTCCCTTTATCAAAATCTGTGTAGCAATTCACTTCAGATATAATTCTCTGTTTATAGTGTTATTGGCTCCTTGGTTAGTAACCTAATCTTATGGAAAGTATGTAATAAATTGATTTTTCAAGTTGACAAATCCCAGTGACGACCAGATTTGATCATAATCCTTTCCCCTTTTCATCCCACTGTGCACTGTATTTTTTGTGCTTTTGTTTTTGGTTTAATACAGTATGTATTTGTTATTTTGTTCTTTTACAAGTAAATAAGTGTATGTACACTTTTGACCTCAGCTGTAGAAATACTGTATGTACTGTTAAGGCATCATGTCTGAAAATTTTCTATGCAAGTAGAAAATTGACTTTTTTATGAAAAGTTTTTATATGGTCAGAACAATGTTCTATCTTTTAGTTGCCTATATTTTATCTTGGTTTTGGGTTTGATTGGGAACACGTGGTATTTATTTTGTTATTTAAATTTGATGTATGGCACTGGCTTAACGTTAAACACCACTGCTTTTAATGTGCATAGAGGGTCGATATCAGTAACAATTACAGGCTAGATTTCAATATTTTTCAGTATAGTGTTATATAGGTGCATAAAATACATCCACACATTTATATCATAATATTAAGTGGTGCTGTTGGTAGATTGAGTGCTGCACACTCCAGGCGCCTGCACATCTGCGTTCTGTAATAAGCTTGTTTTTTTTAGCCCAAAGTTTCCTGTCCTTTTCTCCAATGATCTCAATGATATTGACTGAGGATGAATGTATGAATATATACTATGTGCAGAATTATTAGGCAAATTAGTATCTTGATCACATCATCCTTTTCATACATGTTGTTTTTTTTACATGCATTCTCCATGCTGTATATGTTTGAATGCCAAATACCAATTAAGTAAATCAGGGTGATCTGCATCTCTGTAATGAGGAGTAGTGTGGCCTAATGACATCAACACCCTATATGCGGTGTGCTTATTTATTAGCCAATTTCCTTTCCTTTGGCAAAATGGGTCAGAAGAGAAATTTGATGGATGAAGCGTGATCACAAAACAATCAAACTTTCATGGCAAATAGCCAACAGGGTTGCAAGAAGCGTGTTGGAAAAAAGGATGCAAAATAACTGCCCATTAATTGAGGAAAATCAAGTGTGAAGCTGCTAAGATGCCATTAGCCACCAGTTTTGCCATATTTCTGAGCAACGTTACTGAAGTATCAAAAAGCACAAGGTGTGCGATACTCTGGGACATAAACAAGGTCCCAAGTAAGGTTAAAAAAGGACCATCTTTGAAGAAGAAACATAAGATAAAAGAAATGTTTGGGCCAAGAAATGTCTTAAGACTGATTTTTCTAAGGTTTTATGGACTGATGAAATGAGACTTACTGTCAATTTCTGGATAAGTCAAGTCAACTTTATTTATATAGCGCAATTCCAATAGATATTGTCTCAAAGCAACTTTACAAAATGCAGGACGAACAGAAACCCCTGTCGAGCAAGCCGGGGGCACCTCGGCTTACACCTTCAAGCAGTAATACAGGAAGAAGTGTCGTTCAAGAAAAAACATGATTTTCATGCAGTACAATACTCTATCAGATGCATCTAAATACTCCACAGGCCAGTAAAGGTCTAAAGAAAAAATAATGACATGGCCCCCTTCTTCACCTGATCTGAAACCCACAGAGAACATGTGGTCCCTCATAAAATGTGAGATCTATGGGGAGGAAAAACAGTACACCTCTCTGAACAGTGTCTGGGAGGCAATGGTGGCTGCTGCATGCAATGTGGATGGAAGACCGGAAATGGATGAAGTGTAATTGTAAAGAATGGTAGCTATTTTGGTCACTGATTGGTTTTTGTTTTTGTATGTCAGAAATGTTTATTTCAAAATTTTCTGTTATATTGGTTTACCTGGTAAAAAATAAAAAGGTCTGGTGGGAATAGATTTGGCTTTTATTAAGTTGCCTAATGACTCTGCAGAGTAATAGTTACCTGCACAAACAGATATCCTCCTAAGATAGCCAAAAAAAACACTCTAACTTCCAAAGATATTAAGTGTCTTTTGGGTTGATTAAGAACATAGTTGTTCAATAATAAAAAGAATCCTCTCAAATACAACTTGCCTAATAATTATGCACTCAGTATAGAACAATTCTTATGGTTCTTGAAACGGTGAAAAGAAACAAGACATGACCAGTCCAGTGGGATAACTGCATTTGTCTACCTAAAAATTGTTCACTGGAATTTTAGCAGCATGTCTGAAAGCATCATATCTGGTTTTGGTTTTCTATTATTGCACGCCTCAGCTTTTTTTAACAACCAGTTTAATTTAGTTGTGTGTTTTAGCATGGTGCCCAGTCATAAGCAGTTTGCCCTCATGCTACATGTGTCCTTTCTAGCACTGATTGTGGAGAGATAATAAGGCTCGAAAATGCAAAAGAAGTTTTCCATCATCCAGGCCAATTATACAGTGGAACAAAAACCTTATATTAAGGTGAGTTCTTATTTTAACTCTTCCTGTACTGGACGCTTTGGCTAGTACAGTCTTCTTATCAGGTGTCAGTAGATGGTGTAGCCAAGTTTCCCCAATTACTGCTGTTCCTTAGTTTAGGCACCAGAGACAATCATTAATGTGGGCAGATTTTAAAACCACATTTGGGTTTGAAGTCCTGTTTAACAGTATGTTTAAGAAAGATGGAAGATGACCATATAACAGGCTAAGTGTATTCAATCATCAGAACAGGGAGACAAAACAAGCAGTTGTGGGACATGAATAGTGAGATAAATTGGAGAAGTGAAACTATTGTATATTGACATTGAAGAGTTGTATTTATTCATTCCATGTTGAAGAATGAAGTCATTCCTAGACTTGTTTTTCATTAGTTCTTCCAATCTGATTGTATGTATTATCTAGTTGTATCTTTTTGCAGTAGTGGGCTGCCTAAGGAGGGGTGTACCTAACACACCCCTTCCAACATGTGCAGTAGCAAACCTTATTAATTACCAGCATAATATTCTTCACACCTTTCTTATGGAGTCATGCACTGGTATCTATAATTCCCAGTCTCAGCAGAGGCCACAAGGGCAGCAGCAATGATTAAATGTCTGTGACCCTTCCATTTCACAACTTAACCAATCACAACTATGTTGACAGGTTTTCAGATCCCAGCTGTCATGAGCTAGTGTGTTTTACTTCCGTACCACATAAGCACCATAAGTCTTCAACTGTGTCCCTATGCAAGGCCTTAGTCATGTCATCGTGTTTTAGTGTTTGAACACATGTTCAATGTTTCACCATTGAATGCATCTTATATGGCACAGATGCATTAATGGGAAAGGTTTCTTAAGGCATGGCCATGCTCGTCTTAGTAACAAGAAGGAGTACTGGTCCGCTTTCTAACCAGTGTTCAACGTCATCAGTTGCAAACAAAAGGCCAAAGGTCTTAAATTAGCAGGTACTTTTTTTTATTTATTTTTTTTTATTTATTTTTTTTTTAAATATATACTTTATTAATCCCCGAGGGGAAATTGCAGGTTTTCGCATATCCCAACTTTTTGTCTGGAAGTTGGGGGTCAGAGCGCAGGGTCAGCCAATGTACAGCGCCCCTGGAGCAGACAGGGTTAAGGGTCTTGCTCAAGGACCCAACAGTGTAGCAGAGTGTAGCAGAGCCTGGATTTGAACCCCCAACCCTTGGGTTCCCAGACCAACGCTCTACCCACTAGGCTACACTGTCCCTTTTAGGGTTGTCGTATACATAAACCCATATTTTTGTTACTATTTATTGTTCTAATAAGTCTAGAAATACATTATGATAAACTTCTACTTCTGTGGTGTTTTATGTATCAGTTTATAGCTCAACTTATTTTCTGTATGTATCAGTTAGTCAATACTATTGACCATGGAGATTTCTTCACATCTAAAGTAATTGTTTACTTTAATGATCATGTCCAAAACCACACTCTGTTTATGTGATCTTTGTTTATCATTTATTTGTAAAGATTTTGTAATGTATTTACTTAAAATGTAACCTTTTTTGAGAATGCACTTTATTTGTTACGATTTTATTCATTTTGGAGTGTACCTATTGTAATTTAATATGTAAGAATTAGAACTGAACATTATAATACAGATATTGTGTTATTGTGGCCGTTCTGGATAAAAATCAAAGAAATAAATAATAATGTATTGTGTATTCATTATTTCATTTAACTTTTGGAGGTGGTAGTTGCATATGATATATGTTAAAGTGATTTGTTATTGATGGAATGCTTAGTCAAATGGCCTTTTATTTTTAGTTTTTTGTTTAATGGTTATTACTTGTTGATAGTGAACTCAATTATAGCATAAGCTGGTTTACAAAGTTTTATAAGGGTTGTGGGGGGGAGCATTTTTTTTTTATTATTCAGCTATTTTTACACCTTTATCGTCACTTGTATAACCCCCAATCTAGCTATTTGATAAATGAAAGCCACATTACCACAAACACCATATGACACTCTGCTTTTTAATTAAGTACATAAAAAGGAAGACTAAAGTAGACAGTAGACACTGACTAAGATCGTTCGAAAAGCGCACAAAATTCCTGCATACAAAAAATTCAAAAAGTGCAGGTAAGACGTGTGCACAAACAGTTAAGAAACCACAGATGCTACAACAGGGGAAAGAGATTAGAATCCAGCAGTATAGTGCTTCAGATATCAGGTGATTTCCGGTTCCCATCCGATATTAAAAATTTACTATCCAGTGCAACCCTAGTTTCTAATAATATTTAACTACAACCACTGGCAAAAATTATGGCCTCAGAGGATGTTCATTCAGTTTTTTGATTTTGTATTCAAAAAGCAAATCACAGATTTGACACAAAACTATGTGACTAAAGTCATGTCAAATGACTTTCTTGCTTTACTATTTACTCTTAGAATCAAGAATTTTTTTTGAAAAATCTAGAGACAGATTTATTAAGAGTACTGTTTGTCACTAATTAAGTCCATGTCTGTTATAAAAGCCAAAGGTGGTGCAACAAAACACTAGTGATGTGTTGGAGTGTTCTTTTGTTTGTGTTTCATGATTCCATATTTTTTTCCTCAGAATTGAGTGATTACACATTTTTCCCTCCCTTACTTGATTTCTTTTAATGTTTCTTAAAGCCTTTAGTAGTTGTTAGTTTTGTGTCATGTCTGTGATCTGCTTCTTTTACAAAATGAATCCTCAGGCAGAATCGTGGCACCTTTCTTATTCTTTTATCATTCCACACAATCTGTAGATGTGCCAGGCATTCACAACAGTCACATCCAAAAAAAGAAAGAACAATTGGATGTACCACATTGCCACACATTGATCCATGAGGTCCACCCCTCCCATATGCTGCACAGAAAATGGTCTTTGGATGTTGAGCTTTTTTTTCTTTTTTGCTCCACCATTAAGCCAAACCTGTTGGGGATTTGCCAAAATAGAAATAGACCATGTGTATCACTGAACTATCAAGCCAGCAAGTCACAGTGATATTTTCATCATTAGTGACAAAAGACAAGGATCATCTTCCTTCCTTTGCCAGTGCCATATATACCTTGTTTTCTAAATGTTATCAAAGTGTTTTTTAATTAGTGGAATGGTTAAAAAATACTTTGTAATTCTTTTGCAGGATGTCATTACAAAGACGAATCACTATATCTGCAGCCATTCCCATTCCACTGACTGCACCACGCCCAACCAAACCCTGGTACACAAATCTGTGTGTGTAACCAGAGCTCCCTGCTCTAACCCACATTTTCACACCTTCGGAGTTTGGGTTCATTTGGAATGTACTGCTTGAGATGGAACTGCTTGGAATGGAATTATCTCTCCATCAATTAATTGGCATTTCGCAGGATCAATTCCTGATAGAAAGGTTCTCTCGAGTGTGTCCAACACTAGTCTGATTTTAAAGAGTTTGTCAGCATTGCCCGGCTCCTGCGAACAGTTAACAAAGTGAATGTATCTGAGGATCTGCTCTGTTTAGTGGCATAACGTTTGCTATTAAATCAAGATGTAGCCCTTTTTCTGTTGACCAGTATGTTCTTATTCTTGAGTATCTGGGGTATGACATTACCAAATTAATCCCTAGAAACGTCTTCATTTCAGCATTGGTAAAAGCCAGATTTTCTTTTCCATTTTTGCAGTGCATAGAGGTTTGAATTGTGCACAGTTTTATCAATCAGATTTTCGAAGAAAAGATGCATTAAAAAAACGATCGGTTCTGATCCGAACTTTGCATTCTCCTAAAAAAATGAAACATTTCTCATTGTCTTTGGTTTTCTAGACATGTCAACTTTCTTTATGTATTTTAGCATCACCAGGTTGGACATCCTCAGCTTCACTGTCACTACTGCTGCCACCTGTGAATTCTCTTTTATCTGGCAGCCACTCATCATCATAGCCACTATAAAAATTCTTACTGGAATCAGATGGTATTTGCTCCACCACCTTGTAGACCTTCCTATCACACTCTGCACCTGACCTCTACAAAATATAACATGAATCATTACTCTCAATATAGGCCTAATATCCAGAAAATATTGTTTAATTCCAATAAAAAAACTAATTTGCAGCTAAAAATGCCGCAGTTGACAGTGGAAAAACAATCAAAACGTTGCAGCAATATTATAAATTACAGTTGTTACATTGTGCAATGCGAGTATAGCCTGTATTGCACAATGTCCAGTTTAGTAGACACGTGATAGATCGCAATTTCATCAAAACACAAAATCAATATTTGAAATGTTTTACCAATAATGTCAATCCTTACTTGTAGCTTTATGTCACTTTCATTTATTTATTTTAACCTCCAAGGGTCTTTTAGAATAGAAGTTTTGAACTAATGTTTCAACAACTAAAGCCACTTCTGCTCGTCTGTCGGTCATTTTGTTTAAAAAATGTTTTTAAATATTTTTTGCATTTACGACAGTTTACCACTGAGTGGCAGTATATAACAAGGTACAACAGCATCTACTATTATAGCTTATGTGCAATTGTCACATGAAAACCCATGCATACGGAAGAAAACAGGTATTGAGTTTCTGTCCACTGTGGTGACCACTATGCGTGAAAAAGTATAATTATGACATCATATAATGTTATTCATATTCACATCACAGTCGTAGGCTGCAATACTATACCAGACACAATCACACTAAACATGTTAATCGAGTGGTTGCTTCATTAGATGACAAATAAAATGCTTGCAATGAGCCGAGGTGTGATTTGACGTTTAAACCTATTTCACAACCCTTATCATGACCTCACTATGTCGGTAGAGGTCGCATTTTTTCTGGACTCGAGCCGCCCCGACAAGCGATTCATGCCGAATCTGGGATGTGTCTCAAATAACACTATAGTATATATAAAGTAAACTAGAAATCGTTTAGATGTTGCTTTATAGAGCAAGGCTAACTAGGGACGTAATATGTTATTGAAATTGTTTACACTGGCAACTAGGCTGTATACCAAATAATATACGCTTGGTATCGGGTGCACTAATAAATGCACAGGGCTTGCTGTATCTAGGCACCACAGTGCATGGGATAAGGAGGTATTTGAGATACGACTCAAAAATGACAACCGGAAAACAGTTGGCTCTATCTCGTAGAAACGTCTCAGTGGATCACCTACACCGAACTACACAATCAATCCAAGCAAAGACAAAGAAGTAAAAAATAGAATCTGTTTCTTTTAAATATATTTTAGGACTACACAGACGTGTAAGGAACGAGCCTGTTAGCTGGGTTAGCTCTTAATGTTCTTGTGTTGACATCCAAAACTGAAGGCATGGACGAGTGGATTATTAACAATAAAAACATAATTCAAACATGGCAGATTTAATTCTGAGGTAAGATTTATACGTTTGTTTATACGTCTTTGCAATTAGACATTTGCCAGTAGCTAACACTACTTTTTAAGCCTATTATTACACACACAAATGTCATGAAGCGGGTATAAATGTTACTGAAACTAAACACACACACTTCTTGTTTTATAGGTTAGTTTAGTGCTGATACTTAACAACTACGAACAGTTCTTCATTCAGTCACATTGAAATCACATGAATCAGTATGTCTCTTTCCCTCTGTGTGTCTGTCTCTCCCTCTCATGACCAAATACTTTTTCTGTAGTTACTCTTATTCAGAGTGACTTACAGAAGTTTCTAAACTGGTAAACATTATTGTACTATAACTGAAGAAAACGCTAGTTTTTAGTCTCTGTTTAAAGTCAGAAAGATAATTGGAAGTTCTATTTCAAATCTCTTGAAGCAATATTTCATTATACTTTTTGTTTAATACATAAATCAGGTCTCTTTTTTTTTTAAATGTTCATTTTAATTGCATGCTTTTGGGAGGCAGCCGGAGCACCCGTAGAAAAGAACATGCAAACTAGAACATGTTGTGCTGAGAAATCTGTCTATGTGAGACGTCTCACCAAAAAGAAGGCAAAAAAGTCACCGTGTGTGCAAGCAAAACTGTGTGAACGGAACCTTTTTGCAGGGCTTTTTTCAGTAGAGGTGGACTAGGGAAACAAACCCAGTACCTTTTTTGTGTGGAGTTTGCATGTTTTACCGGTTTCTTGTCCAAATCCAAAAACATACACAGATAAATTGTAGACACATAGGCAAATTTGTATGTGTGCCCTGTGATAGACTGGCGCCATTGAATAATAATAATTGCCGATAAGCAATTTGGGAAGTAAGTGAGCTGAAAACATTTTATGTTATGTTCCCACGTGCTTAGATACTATTAGGTTGCCATATTTTAGACTCTTAGTGTTTGTTTTGCTTAGAGATCCCAAGGCTTGGTAGAATATTTAGTATATAGCTTGTATAAGATCAGAAAATAAATCTAATATTTCAGTGTATATTGTGTCCTAATTTTGCTTTTTATTAAAATAATATATTTTTATTTTGTACCCATGGGGTGATTTTGATGTATTGTTTACATGTA
>JAOUQU010254690.1:0-13470 GCA_028566735.1 Ammoglanis amapaensis
ATTTTTAACGCGTTAAAATGTTTGTAATTAATTAATCGAAATTAACGCGTTAAAGTCCCGGCCCTAATATATATATACAGACACGTGTGTGTGTGTGTGTTTGTGTGTGTGTGAGCGCGTGTTTAATTACACTAAATCTTCATGTAAAAAACTGCATTTACTATCGCCACTCTTGAGTCTTAATTAAAAGTGATAACAGAGGCTAAATGACTGTAATTTATTATTATATACGTGCTGACCTATAAAAATAAGTACTAGCTATAGACCCTTCCGGCACCAAACTCAACTACCTTGAAATCCCAAATGGTGATGTATAAAGGAGAAAATACAGGATACAATTTATCTCATAGTCACTGTATTAATGACTCGTACGACTGGTCAAGGCGATGGCAAAGAGTAGTCGTTTCGACTTCAGTCTAAGCTCAAGTTGTTTGTAAAAATAACTGAGGAGAATAAAAACCTCAACTAGCAGAGCAATACATTAAGGCCAAAAATCATCGAGGTGCAGATGGAAACTGAGCTTATTGGCTAGGTGGGTAGCACTGTTGTATCAGCAGGGTTTGATCTCCAGCTGCGGTGATACATGTCATTTATGTGTGAAGTTTGCATGTTCTCTCAGTGTATTCTCAGGTAATGTAATGTATTGAACACCTCATGCCAAATATTGGAATATTCGGATATCCGTTTACATAGGGTAGGTATTTAGTTTTTAACTTTGTTTATTGAATATTATTTTTTTTCTTTTTAAAATCTCATTTTAATTATATTATATTATATTTTATTATATATATATTACTTATATCATGCTTCAGTTCAGGTTTATGGTGGTTACAAAAAAAGCAAATAGCACAAACAAGACAAAAGCCGTGTGTCGATGTGATATTCAACTTACACATCACGGTGGCACAACAAACTTGAAGAGCCTTTAAATGTTGTAAGTATTATTTAACGACCACTGTTGATGGCAAACCAAGCTTAACTGGCATAAACCACGTTTTCCAATAATGAAGCAGCAGTTGTCCAACATTAAAGGTAATGTTACACATGAAAAAAACTTCAACTGATTTATACAATTAAATAAAAAAACTTGATAACCTATAGTCCGTAAGCACATCTTTAGGCTTTACAGTCATCATCAAACACCCACTCCTGAAGTCAAATCTACACAGCAAATGTGTCTTCTTTAGTTACGATGTTGAGCCCCTGTCCATACAAGACCCTTACAGCTTTTTTAATCTACAATTACAACAGAATTAGCTAAACAAGCCTCATTTCACTTACAATGTCTCACTTAAAAAAATAAAATAAATTCACTGTCATTTAATTACATTAAATGAATCCAGAATACAGCCATGTCTAACACAGTATACTCATTGCCAAAATCCGTAGGGCAGACTAACCAGTAAATTTAAATGAGCCACTATTAACTGTCATAAATAAAGATTAAACAATTCATCTTAAGTCAGGAACAGTGTAACCTAGTGGGTAGAGATTTTGGCAATCAACTGAGAGATTTGGGGTTCAAATCCTAGCTCAGCAACACAGTCACTGATGGGTCTTTGCGCAAGACCCTGTCTACTCCAGGGGCGCCAGGGTACATCTGTATATGTGGAATAGCAATTAAAGGCTTTCTATTCTAATTCAAGTGTTTCACCAAATAGAGAAGTGATGCTGTATTCTATTCTAGTTCTAATTCTTATTCAAGTTTATATAATAAAGTAACAATGCCAATTTTGGTCAAATTTGGTTAAACTGTAAATTGTAAAAGCACAGACATTGATCATTTTCAAGTAGACTTGTTTAAAAGATGTCTTGAATAAAATGGTTTTGATAAATGCAATAGTCATAAATGCAATGTTCTATTGTACTTAATAGAAATGCAAATGTATTTTTTTTTCAATCATGAATGTAATTTCATGAATAATATCACATTATGGGTAAAGTGTATTTGTTTATGTTGTAATGTCATGTTTTACACTTCAGGTAACATTCATGACAAAAAACAATTCATTCATCACACAAATCACAAAAAAACATGATTTTGTATCCTCAATTTGCCTTACCTGTATGTTTTAATACAGGTTCAATACAATTCAAAGATTATTTAAGTGCAAATAGGGATGATGATCAAGTCTTAAATATAAAGCTTAAGATTTTTATGATTCTGCAACAGACACCTACTTCTCTTTACCTAGTATAGATGAAATCACACACAAAGCCTAATTCTACAGTTAATTATGCCAGTGTGATGACTGGTCAGGTCAATAGCACAACTGAGATTCAAAATTACAAGCATTGAACTGCAGTGCCGTGGCAACACCACATTTACTGCAGGTATAGATCTTCATTATACAGTATACTCGCAGCCCAAAGAAATCCTCATTTGACAGTACACAGTGAGACTTACGTAATGTGCAATAACTTTTTCATGTAACGGACACTAATCACAATGTGAAAGCTGATTTATACTTCTGTGTCAAATCAATGAAAGACTAGACTGTCTAATACCTAGTGTTTTTTTTCTATAGTACTACATAGAGAACATATACACTGTGACGTAATTCATTGTTACAATGCCAGAGGGCTGTCAAGTGTCTGAGGGTTCTGTTGCATTTGTGTTATCCTTTGGGTTTTAGCGATGCACGAGAAGGGTCGATGCTGTACATTTTATCTGATCGATACTAAGCAACGAATGCTTTTATATATTAGATCATAAACTAAACCAAAACAACAATGCACCACCATTTGCAGCGAGCAAATACTCAATCTACAAGGGCACAACACTACATTGTTTTGGTGACTTTATTTTTATTTGGTGGCTATAATTTTATAAGATTATTTCACATGCAGTCTTTTATAAGAGAACGAGAAGGTTTGTATTGTGAACCAAGTGGGTAAAGTCAATTGTTTCATCCCTAATTCTCTGTAAATTACTGACAAATATAATTTACAAGCACTGACAAAAAAGGCTGGACTTAGATTTTAGACTTTTCATCTAATCACAGTTCTCAGATCTGGTACAAATCACTTGTTACCAGAACCCAGAGAAAAACAAGCGTCTGAATTCCCAGAGTGGATAGATTTGCACAGACAGGGTCATTGGGCAACAGAATAAAGTGACATATTGGCTCAGTGAGCTCACCAAGTTCTAGGTGGCTGAAGTAACATCAAATGCCTCTGACGTTCTAGTACTGCTACGTAATTTGGGCAAAACCACAGAGGAACTACAGCGTCGCATTTAATAACAGGTGGACAAAAACACAGCCAGGTAAAAAGCTGTACAATCCAATGAAGCAGAAATATGACAACGAAAAGCTACACTGCTAATACCAGTCATTTCCATCAAATAATTCATTTTGAATGTATTCATTATATATGATCATATATTACACAACAAGGAATGAATCTTTCAAATGTCAATTACATACTAGTGAATACACACTATGGGGCAGTAGTGAGCACACGTGTTCAGCATGGCATTGGATCTGTGGAATTGGGTAAAAGGGAAAAAGTTATTTTATTTGTTTAATTCCCAGGTTCAAATTGCACCACCCTCACCACTAGTATGTTCAACCCATCGTAGTGCCGGTGTCAAGTCTGGATACATAAGAGGGTTGTGTCAAGAAGCGCATCAGACGTATAGACCATGGAAAATCAATAATGTGAACTACAATCCACTGTGGCAACCCTGAACAGGGGCAGCTGAAAGAATTCTTATTTATTAAAGTTTACGGTCATGGTTCACAAACTTTAGACACATTTATAACATGAGCTTTATCAGTAAACAAGTGCAATATCAATTCTATATTTCCATTTCACCTCACTGTATATTTCGATTATTGAAAAAGAGACTAAGCTCCCAGGAAAAATCCAGATAGGACCCAGACCTTTCTCTGAATTGACAACGCTACAAGATGTGCTGCATCGCAAAAGGCAGGAAGCACCGCAGACTAGGGATGTAATGAATCGACAAAAATCAAATGTTGAAAATTGGGGAATCAATTTATATTCGTGATTCTGTTAAGATGCACCAACGAATCATCATATGAAAAATTAGTGGGTACTTTACACTAAGGTGTAAAGCGAGGGAAACACACCAGACACATTGCCATCTCTGGATAAACACACAAATTAACCTTAAATGAGAATAATACCTCCAATTAATCTGGCTGAATGAAACCAGAGCTTCTTAAAAAAACAGGAACAGGGAGAACATGCTAACTCAAGACAGAAAGTCTGCCCTTTTAGCCAGGAAACCGAGACATGGTTCAGTGCTGCCAACAGAACAGGTATTTTCCATTGAACACAATTACAACAACTAATACATGTATTAGTTTCATCCCCAGTTATTACTTCATTCATTTATTGTTTGCTCTACCAACGCTTCATCCCATAAAACGTTACGGTAGGTACTTTTCACCAAAGTGTAAAGGGAGGAAACAACACCAGATCAACCAACAGTCCACCACAAACACACACACCAAAAATATTTGTAGCTTCAAATAAACTGACTAGAAATGTAATGATACACTCTACCGATGATGCAATATGATTCATGAAAATGGGATCCCAATACAATTGATTCCCAATTTTTAGACAAGTTACAGTTATTATGAAATTACTTTTATTTAACATTATTTATTGTAGAATAAATATCCTAAAATGAATTTAAATATTGTATTTTATTATACTACTTTTATTTTTTTCTTTAAATGACTGCTTTTCTACTGCTGAAGGAAATAAAAAGAATTGAATTGAAAGAAAAGAAGCTCAATTTGACAATTTTAATAGCGGCAGCACCCTCTGCTGTTTCAAGTGAAAATCAAATCATTAAAAAGAAACATATATGAACCATGCCTAAGTGAATCGATTTATAGTGCAACATTACATCCCGACTTAGGACTGATGGAGGAAGCCAGAGCCTGCACAGCATACAATATGGGGGTCAAATATGGTCCAACAGAGCTTTTAATGAATGAGGATGCAAATACATTGTTAGTCATCGCCAAACGTGTCGTCTTCCACAAAATTCATTTGCGTTGGTTTTTATGACATATAAAATAATCATGAATTTTCATAAAATTAAGACAAACTAAAAAAAATGACATTGAAATGCTCGACTGCGATAAAAATAAAGCAGAAGTAGATGACACACATCTTTAAATAATTCCGACTCTCCTGGCTCTCCATGTTTGGATGAACTTTAAAGTGTAAACTATTGTTTTCGTTGATTAGTGAAACTAAATAGATTTCCTCTGTGATGAGATAAGAATTCCCTCTATGAAAAGAACCTAAAGGCAGTACTCAGACTTGTGACCATCTCACTGTAACCTGACATTAATCTTCTGGTGTCAGAAAGATGCTCCCGTATCTCACATTGCTCACGACATTTCTTAGATCATATTTTATGTAACTGTGTTCAATCGACAGGTCTGTAAAAATAGTTGTGATCCTCTAATGTACGGATTTACGTAAAAAGCCCAGATAAAAATGAATAAATAAAACAACATTCAAACTGCACAGAACGAACCCGAGTCCCAAGATCTTGATGTGTGATGGAAATACTGCACACACACACCTTCTCCGACCAGCCCTTAACAGAACCGCCTTTTTATCTATGCACTCTGCAAAGGCTCATCTCTATCTATCTACCAATCAGGACTCTTAAACAGCATTTCAAGACCACGTCTGCAAAAGACCGCCCTAGCAGAAATGTGTCTGCTGCAGGCATTGCCAATTATGCCCACTAAATGGTTCGCGATGTAGAAAAGCTGAGGTTCTGAATCTATGTGCTGTTCCACACTATTTTATAAAGAATTTTGTAAAGTTATTGTTTGTTTATAGTTACAAGAAATCACATCGTATGTAGGATCTGCCACAGGTCGGTATAACAGAGTGAGACAACACTTGTGCCCAACAACCACATTAAGCCATGTAATGGCAAAAGCTAAAAACAGGTCTCACCATCCTATAGTGGTTGTATCAAGGTTAATCAATTTTGATTCTGTAACAGAGAATTAAGTGAAAGAACAGTTAAACAATAAGATGCTAAAATGAGGCTAATCATATTAGGTAATATGACAAAAAAAGATTTTATGCCTATAAACGTAGCAGAAAGTCTTGAAAATAAGAAAAAAACGAGAACAGCTCAAACACGAACAGCCTATTATGACACTCCACAACTTCTGAAGTCTAGGTAAGTTTATATTTAGGCTTTAAGCAGACACTTTATCCAATTCCAGTCATATACAACTCTTGGGTGCTCTGAGGAGTTCTATGGATCCCCAGAGTTTCTTAGCAAGTCTTTTTATGGATTAGGTTGACCGGTCTTTCACCAAACAGTGCTACAAAGATCTTGTGTATCTACAAAATAGGGGAAAACATACAAACTCCGAGTCAACCCGGAAATCAAACCTGGGACTACTTGCTGTGAAGTGGCAGAAATAACCAGTAAGCCACCATGCCACCCCGAATACCAACGGCAATATTTGTAAGCCAAAAGTATATGCGGCCATGAGAAACTGTCTGAGTGCATACTTCATAGCAATGTATTTTTTTTATTTATTGAGCTTTTGTAACGTCTTGTTTACACTGTAAGTCATTACAGGAAACAATCATTTATCACAGACATTTTAATCGAAGTCACATCAAATACATCAAATAGTCATGGACAATTTTGTATCTTCAATTTGCCTTTCCAGTACGTTTTTGAACTGTAGAAATTCTGCAAAAGCCACAGAAAGCCTCAAATTGACTCACCTAGGAATAGAACCCGGGACTATGAGGCAACAGTGTTAACACTGTGCTACCCTACATCATCGTAAATGTAATGACATTTAACCGGGGGTATACAAAAATATTTAGTACAGATTTCATTTTTCAATATAGTCCAAATAGTCTCAACGTCAGGATGATAAGAAAAGACTATTCTGAAGCCAGTTTCGGGCTGTTTTGGGTCAATGTCCTGTGGAAACAGCCAACAACCTCCAAAATGCAAGGATTTATTCTTAGGGTTACTGAAAAGTTTTCTTTTTTATTATTTTGTCCATTTTCTGCAATGCGCTCCAAAAAAAGTTGAAAGCCAAAGATTATAATCCAATGTTGGACAGCCAATACAATGTTGGATTTCTATTTTAAACATATCTGGGCCAAATATCTGAGTTTTACTCATTAAAACACCATGATCATCATAATATTAAGCACAAAATAATTCTCCTTTTAAGGTGCTAATTTAAATGTTTGTTTTTGATTTGGAGTTTTTAAAAAGTGCTTCACTGTCGCAACAATACAACAAAACAATTTTTTCCACTGAAATGACAAAAACACCAATATATACACTGATCAACCATCACATGTTCACCGATTTACTACAGTTCCAGATCATAGACCACTTCTGATAGATACTGACCACTGCAGACCAGCAACATGCAACAAGAGCTGCAGTTTTGCTGACATAAAAACAATAAAAATTACTTTAAACTTTTTTTTTTACTTTAAACAGTTCGTAACTGATAAGATAGTTAGTACTGAATCAGTATTTTAACAATCAGACAGTGCAGAAATATAGCAGGGTAGAGTAACTGCATTTCAGAGTAACACACAAACTTCTTCGCTCAATCACCAATTTACTCCAATGGTAAATTCAAAAGTAAGATTTTAATGGTGGGAGCAAACTGCGGTAATAAATGGTCTTTTGGGATTTTATTGTGTCACATTTTACACTTTCGGTTACTTTCACGACAGGAAACGATTACTCATTACACAAGATTCATTTCACAAGTTTATATCAAACACAGTCCAAATTGTGTTTCTAATTTAGCTCAAGCAGGCATGAAGAGAACATGTAAACTCCACACAAAAAGAACCGGGAACAGCCCACCTGGGGTTCAAACTTAGGAGCTTCTTACTGTGATGAGACAATGCTACCCGCCGTGCCACCCCAGTACCCAAAGAAAATTATTTGGATATCATGTAACCCCCCTTGGCAGACAAAGTACAAATTAAATAATAACATGCAGTCTATAGTTGTCCAGAACTAACACAACCAGCTATGACTATATAGCCAACTAGGAAGTAAGAAGAAAAACTGGTCATTCCAATTCTTAGTCTAAAAACAACGATCAATTAAAATTATAAATTTGTGACAGAATTGGCCAAGTGCAGATTATATCAAATTATCTTAATGTTTGTATTTTAAGGATATAATTGCTAAAATAAGAAATAACTTACTTATACTCAGTCATGAACAATTTTGTATTGCCAATTTAGCTCACTAGCATATTTTTTAACTGTGGAAAGAAACCAGAAAACCTGGAGTAAACCCACAGACACAGGAAGTGAAATCCACACAGACAAGACCCAGATTATCCCACCTGGGGATTAAACCCAGGAGTTTCCTGTTGTGAGGTTAGAGTGATACCCACTTGTAGTCAGTGTATAATTCTGCGTCGACTCAACGATGTCATTTTCCTTTTAAAAGTTCTGCGTCTAGGTGCACCGCGAAATAATTCACCGCCATAATGCTAATAGGCATCTGCATTTCTAATTACCCTTCAAATTCAACTGATCGACATAATACTACAAATCCTTTAAAATGTTGGATCATAAACAAAACATTGTAAACATCAAGGCACCACCATATCCAGAGAGTGATTAATTTATTTACAACTGCGCACACTACATTGTTTTGAAAGCAATAGAGCTTCTCCAGTGTGTCTTTTTGATAAACCAGGAGAAAAAAAATTAAATGCACGTCGGACGAAGCGTTACCTTTGCTCCTATGTCCAGATTTGGATTTTTGAGTAGCAGAGCAGCTCAGAGCGTCTGAACTTCCCAATTCGAAACTCAGTTTTGGCACAGATCAGCTGGGTACCACCCTAGCCACTAGGATGCACAAACCAGTGCATTGTATCAAACCCAGATAAATAAAAGCGTCAGGATAGGTATCTGCAGAAAAAAAAACACGTGCTAAATGAATAATCTGCTGTGAAGCCTAATCAAGGCCACTCGAGGGATTTACTCTCACCTATATATTACAAAAAAACAGACAAAACCATGTTGTACGTCACTTTTGATAGAGGAAATGAGCATATGAAAAGTAAATCACAGTCAACAGTACACAACAGTACACACTGAACTGGCTTATTTAAAGGAAGGTGGATTAGTATCTATTAATATTAGTCTATCCAGTGTGGAGAACTGTATAAATGTTTCTTTAGCAGTGTTTTGTGGTGCATCTGCAACCTGACAGTTAAGAGAACTGGGCTTGTGATCGGAAAGTTGTTGGTTCCATTACTGAGGTTGCTGAGAGTCAACTAGTGACCAGAGGAAAACATCCCGTAGATCACTCTTGATATCGGTATCCAAACAAATATGTAAAATCAAAGTTAACCCTAACCCTAACTGATCCAGATATCCGAATATCCATTTATGTAGGGTAGATATGCCAATACTTTGGTATTAAAATATTCATTTATTTTCTCTTTCTCGTTTTCTTATATCACACTTTAGTTCAGGTTAATGGTGGTAAAAGAAGCAAAATGTTGAAATGCTCACTGGCTTGGAATTATGACCAATGAAGCACAGACATGACAAAAGCATACGTGATATTCGACTTACAAATCATGGTGGCACAACAAGCCTAAGAAGTAAATATTATTTAACGTTGAGACAATTATTGATAGCAAACCAAGCTTAACTGACATAGACCATAATTTTATTTGATGAAGCTGCAACTGTCTGACATTGAAAGTAAACGCTACACATGATTAAAACTTGCTAGAACTTCAACTGATTTATATAATTAAATATAGAGCATAATGTAGGAACATCATTGGATAAACCAGGCTATTAACAACTTCATAACATCCTATAGTCCGTAAGCACATCCACAAACCTCAGTAGATGTTGTCAACAACTACACAGTTAACAACTATACAGTTTTGTTATGTTTTACAATAAATACCAATAAAAAAAGTTTTATGTTATTTTCTGTTCTTTAAAAAAAAACTAGGCGATTAAAAAAATCCAATCTGCTATGAAAAAATGGTTTTTGGGCCTAAGAACTGTAATAGAAATGTTTCCCAACGTTTGTGAGACAGGATGCACTCATGAACCACCAGGTTCAGGCAATTTCTGACAACTTCTAACGATTAAAAGAACGCAGATGGATCGCTTTGTCCCCGAGTGACAGGACTGAAGAACAGAATCAGGACTTTACTGAGACACAGACACCATCAGACTGACAGACTGTTCTAGCTGCATGACCTATCTGTGAGAACATTCGTAACAGAGAGAGACAGCGCTACCTTTCTTCATAAGCTCGCAAGATTAAAAAGAACGGACAGGACGATGAGCATAGGAGACACGGGAACACTTACAGACACTGTGTTTCATTCAGAAACTATAAACCTTTTTATTGTTTTATGTTGAAAAGAATAAAGTTAGGCAGCACAATCAATCAAAAGGCTTGTACAGATGAGTCTGGAGGATAAATGTAGCAGGAGAATGAAAGATGGATGTTATTGCTGAGGTTGGGAAAGTAGCTAAGAGCTCCACTGTGACTGAATGGCTGAGATGCCGTGCTAGTCTGTATAACGAATTACCGTACAATTAATACGAGACATCTTTTCCTAGTCTGATAATACATAGTCAGTTAATGCACCAGACACTGACTCTTGAACACTTATTTTCACAGCTAACATTTAAGTATTTTATGCTAATGCAAGTATTGAATTAGTAAGCAACTATCAAAAAATTTAAGCCTTGATGTCTCATTCTTTTTGGAAATGTAAATAGAATTCATTATTGAGAGTTTAAGTCATACGCTATTTCAAATAGTGAGCTAGGTATTTTTTGTTTACTGTTTAGCATTTAGCGTATTTAAAATGGCCTTACCCGGGAATCAAATATCTGCTGAAACATAGACAGAAAATGTTATTCCTATTTTCAGTTTTTTATTATTTTTGCTGGAGTTTTTATTGTTGTATCTGTATGTATTTTAGCTTATTTTGTATTTTCTTTCAGCGGTAAGGGGTTAATGCATCATCTATTTGCATCAGGTATCAGGTATTGCATTGGAGAGTCAGGCTACATGAGGCAGACATGAGGATGGGTGCAATTTCTCACCATTTTTCTGTCTTGTACATCCAGAATATCCTTCTAAAATAATACTACTGTCTGGTACAAACCTTAAAGCTCACTGAGTATTACTTCACACTGTAAGAGGGATATAACAAAGTGGACGGTTCCATTAACAAGAAATAGCACAGTGAGATTCACTAAGAGGTCCCAGATATTCTGTTGTAGCTTTTTTACCGACAGGGACGGCAAAATCATCACACATCATGCTGGCCATTAAAAGCCTGTTGTAATCTATCTTTGATTTGTTTACTTTTGTTGGATGTTAAATTCTGTTTATGTGGTATATCTACATTTATAATGTACTCATTTACCATAGACACAGGGCCGGCACGGTGGCTTAGTGGTTAGCACCGTCACCTCACAGCAAGAAGTCCTGAAATTGATTCCCGGGTAAGGCAATCCAGGACTTTCTATGTGAAGTTTGCATGTTCTCTCTGTGTCTTTGTGGGTTTCCTTCAGGTGCTCCGGTTATATCCCACCAAAATAGATTCTTCATTTGACAAAATCTACCCTAGAAACCCCAAACAAATAGACAGGTGGATGGGTTGGTGAATGGGTAGGTGAATGGGTACCTGGATGGGTGGGTGGATAGATGGGTGGAAGGGTGCATGGATGGATGGATGCGTCCAAAAACGCTCAGCTATAAAAAAAAATGTTTGCAAGTAACCTGAACTGAATCCAAATTAAAATCTATGGAAGACTAAATGAACCGAGGGAACCTTGAGGAATTGAAGAGTTGTGTGGAATAAAAAAAAATCACACCTGAGAAATTCATGTGACTTAGTTTCTCTATACATGATCTTGAAGCTGTCTCCACCAACAAAACTTCAGTACAAAGTATTAAATACATTTCACTGTGTCATTTCTCAATATTACAAGTCTAAATCTTGTCCTTAAAGTCATTAAAATGCACAGCAAAAACACACACACACACACACCCCTCCACATATAGGACAGTTCAGTGTCCCCGAATTGACTGTGGGAGGCAAATACAGCTCATGGAAAATATGCAAACTGAAAAAAAGACCTACAAAGAAACAGAACCAAGAACCTGGTGTTGTTAGGGGAGAGTGCACTTAGCCACCAGGTCACCCCTCGACTAGACCAGTAGATTTCAAATCGAAGGGCAGTAATTTAAGAGTCATGCATTAATCTGTCTGGAAACTACAATCTAACTACACCGGGTTCTTTCTTGAATTGAAGATAATGTTTTTATGACAGAGTGGCAGCGCTGCAGGTGGTTAGGTGGCACTAGGGCTCTTTAGACCTGAGTTTGAAAAAACTCCCCCACACAGTCAGTAAGAAATTTGCATTTTACTTCATTCATTGTTTGTCTGGCTATGCATTAGGGGTGTTTTTTTCCCTCAAAAATATGGAAAGGGTAGAAAGGCTAATATAAATTCCACCAAGATATTGGTACAAAATATCACAGGCTCGGCTGCCTACGAACCCACCAGCAAAGTGATAGCAAAAAAATTGTGAATAAAAATTTAACAGTAATAAAATAAATAAAGAATATGACACATACATGATGTAGCATACACCTTGCTGTATATGATAGAACAGCAGGCTATTGTGTTTTAAATCCTGTCTACTGTAATGAAACTCTGCTCAATTTACTTGAATATGTGAATACTATTTTAAATACACAATTTTAAACACACATCTTGCTCTACAGATAGTTTGCTCTGTGTGCAGCCTGAGCAGATGTTATACATTATGGCAGGATATTTCATGTTGAACATGCTCGGGTTGTACATTTAGTAATTTATATCAACCCACTACCACTAAAATCGAAAGCTTGATTTCCTCAGCTGGTAAAGCTTGAATATACAAACATGATTGGCTGTGCCTGGGGAAGGAGAGGTGTTGCATCTGCAATCTATATTTTGTTAAGCTGTTTACAAAATGGAAGGTTTGCTTTCACACATGTAGGAATTATTCTTTCATGTTTAACCCAATCCGTGCAGTGAAACACACATTTACACACACTAGTGAACACACACCAGGGGGCAACAGGGAGCACACTTGCCCGGCACAGTGGCCTCCCCTATCCCACGCCTCCCCAAACAAGGAGTCATGAGTGGACTGTTATTGGCCACTCTAACCTTGCCACTGGCCCCAGTCCCTTCACACTTTTAATGTTCTCGAACGGCCACTGACCTGGGCGGCACTAGAACTACCAAACCGCTGCCATTTGGCAATTATAACTTTAAATCCCAAAGAACTGCCATTTGGCAAATGTGAATATCTCTTCTCGCCTCCAGTGTTATTTAAATTAGGCCATTACATTTGCAAGGAGACACTCTACTACACTCTACAATCTTC
>JAOUQU010254798.1:0-13470 GCA_028566735.1 Ammoglanis amapaensis
GAGGCCTCAGTAGCAAGTTACATAAATCAAGACAGAGTAGTAAGTAATAGTACACACAGTACAGAGATTTACATTTAAGCATATATAAAAAATAAAGATAAAAATAAACTTAAAATGTGCAGATTTATGCATATAAAGTGCGGATTAAAAAAGTTCTTTAATGAAAATGTTTTCATGGTTACAAATTTAGAATTTTCTCAATGGCATTAAGTTTTAAAGAGTTTAATGGGCACAATATTACTATTACAGTACATGTGTAAAAAATATATTTTTAACGATATTTCTGATTACAAGTACCAGCTTAGGAATTTATACACAATTGTGTTAGTGAAATAATTACTTTATATTTAAAGTATTTTAATGAATCGTGGTCAAAGTAAATTACCGGTTTATAATGCGTTAAATTTAATATTTAATTATTTCTGTAATGGGCAAAACAAAATTAGCTAACATACTTTCGCGCCAGACGTTAAAATTTGAACTCGTTTTTTTGTGTTTTCCTGACTGTTTCCGTTTCCGCCTTGTCCCCGGCAAACGTCAGCCATCTTGTTCTCTGCTTGAGTGAGTGAGTCGGTAGTTGAAAACATCTTTACTTCCTGAGTAACTGCGAAAAATTAACTCTTATTAGCTTCGTTATTTGTCGCTGTGTTTATTGGTATTTGGGAAAAAATTAAGCGGAATGGTGGTGTAGTCAGTGTATTAAGCACCGTGTCCTGATCGTGTACGTTACGAGCAGCTCGAGGCTGCTATGGCGGGGAATCCTGCTCAACAGCAGGCGGTAGTAACCAAATCTGCCGGGGGGAAACACGGTAATGTGTTACCGCTATGGGGAAACGAGAAAACGATGAACTTAAACACGATGATTCTGACCAACGTACTCTCCTCGCCTTATTTCAAAGTGCAGCTATACGAACTGAAGACTTACCACGAGGTCGTGGACGAGATCTATTTCAAGGTACTGTGCTACATGTTAGCTTCAAGCTAAACCGCGCTTTTATTAGGTGAAAACGTGTATATTGTCCTCACAGATATATATATATATATATATATATTTTTTTTTTTTTTTTTCTGATAAACATTTTCCTATTTTAACCTGTTAGTTTCTGTTTACCGGTTAACCGTAAAGCACTGCTGCTTGTTTTTATCATTTCCGCTTACGTTTATGTTGGGCAAAGTTAGTCAGAAATTTTAGTTTCTTCCAATAGTCCAAAGATTAATCTCGTTAATTGGAAATGCAGATTTTTATACGACTGATAACGCACACGATGTGGGTTTTATAAGTGTTTAACACTGCCACCAGATCGCAGAAGGTTCTGTTTGAACCGATCTGGGTGCTTCAGTTTCCTCCCACAGTCCAGAAACATTGAAATAAATTGGAGATGCGAAATTGTCCATGACTACTTTCAATATAACCTTTTATAATGCGTAATCGTTTCTTGTCACGAATGTAGCTGAAATGTACAGGGGGTGACAATTTCACCTTACAGTAAAATTGTCTTGGGTTTGACCCCTACAATGTTTCATTGGTCTGTGTTGCATGTTTTCCCTGTCTTATTGTTGGTGTCTTTTAGGAGTGCTCAATTTCTTCCACAGTCAGCAACCAGGTTAATTGGAGACAGAGAAGTATCCTATAGGTTTCTACTTTTACTATTGTAGTCCTGATTCTAGGCACGGACAACCAGTGATAATTGTGCCAGAATGGGCATCCAGTGTTTAAAAAAGTATTGTACAAGAAATATACAAGTCCATTATTATTTTTTTCTCAGGTTAATCATGTGGAACCATGGGAAAAAGGCAGTAGGAAAACAGCTGGGCAGACTGGAATGTGCGGAGGGGTAAGTAGAAGTACGTGCCTCTGAATCTCCTTTTCTTGTGTTTTTATAAGGGGAGAATTAAATTAATTTAAAAAATTATATATATATATATACTTGCATTTTTAAACGTTTCTTTTAGGTACGAGGGGTCGGCACTGGCGGTATCGTCTCCACAGCATTTTGTCTTCTTTATAAGCTGTTTACATTAAAGCTGACCCGCAAGCAAGTGATGGGTCTTATAACCCACACAGACTCCCCATACATCCGAGCCCTGGGCTTCATGTACATACGGTAAAACAGATTTTGTTTTGTTTGTTTTTATTTTCTGTTCAGTTTAGGATACAAATTGAAAGAGAACCAACATGGGTAGGGAAGGTCATAATATTATGCTTGATTTGATGTACAGTAAACACTACAATCCTAGCCATTATTGTTTGGGGAAAGAAAAATATACGTACAATCACAAACGGAAGTTTTCTTATTTAAACATGTTGCATGATGTGCATTTTGAATATATAATATATTAATTACTATTTTTAAAATGTGTATGTTAGTTTCATTTTACTGTATCTCTAAATGAAGTCGAATATTTTTGAAGATGTTTTTGTTACACACATCAATGATTGTTCGTTTGTTTCTGATGTACCTTAAAAGTCAAAAACTGTTCGTTCCTTATTTTTGTGTTTAAAAAAAAAGTGCCATTGTCCATTTAAAAGATTAATCAATTCAGATGGTGGGCAAAGTGAATGTAGAGTACAATTCTTCCCTGGTCCTACAAAGTCCTAAAAAGATGGAACGAGTAGCCTAGGATTTATTCTCCATTGAATTAAAGTACTCATTAAAAGTACAGGGTTTAATTTTTTTTGCTTTGTATATTCAGATATACTCAGCCTCCAGCAGATCTGATAGAGTGGTATGAGCCCTTTCTAGATGATGAGGAGGTATGTCGCCACGGGTAATGCTTTCATTTTTCTTCCAGTCATATAAGATTAAAACATACAATTATCACAGGGTCTCAACACCACCTATTACAAACCAGAGATCCACTGCAGCAAGGATTCAAACTGGTGGTGGTCTTGGAACTCGGGTTCTTTTGAATTTCTGTGTTGTTTTTGGCTTCCGTGTGACCAGCGAGTTAGTTGTTTACAATCGAACAAATACAAAGATGTAGACAAAAAATCCGAGCCAAAAACACTATAGGGATAACCGAGATATGCCTCTGTTCAAATTTGTTCGTCCTAATTGTGACTCACTGGCCCCAGACTGATTAGGGCCAGATACATGACTACCTGTCCAATCTGTGGCTGTTTCATATCACATATCACAGAGCCATATTCTATCAAAGAGGCCCCTGGAGATTATATATCACAACTGGAACATGGCCTATCTGAGCTCTCTGAACTACATTGTGGAGTTGTAACAATTCATAAAGAAACGCTACAAATCGATTCTCTTGGAATCTAGTGATTCTGGTATAGTTTGTAGTTTTCTGGAAAAATATAATTAGCATCTTACGTAGAGTAAATCATTACATTTCTGACAGATACAACGTCTGTCAGTCATGGAACCAATGGTACAGCTTAAACCAGCAAACTAGACTACCAAATTCAGTACTTCAACCCAACTGCTTTATGACACAGTGGTGTTGTTGCATTGGATGGTATCATTATTGCGGTTGCTAATATGCTTGATGTTGCACGTGTGCATGATTCACATAGAGTGACGATGCATCGTGTTATCGTATTTCATACCTGTTCTGAGATGCAGCATGTGATCTTAAGTCTGTGGCAAGCCAGCCTTATCCTCAACATCATGCAATTCAGTATTTAATAACTTGTTTTGTTAGCTCTGAGGAGGAGCTGGTTCTGAGGGGTAAATTTGGTACACATCGCTGACGTTTCACCTTTGCCTTCATTTTGCCTCATTTGTCTATATTTATATTTTAGGAACAAAAACTTGATTGCTGTGTGAAAATTTTGATCAGTAGCCAGAGTAAAGTTGGGATAATGTGATTTAAATAATGTTCTTGGTATAATATTTTAACTAGTTATTTCTTAAACCTGATGACTCATTTTGAACGATGAACCATCAAACTCTAGCTGTTTTATAGCAAGCTTACAAATGTTTTAAATTTGTGGTAACAACATAATTGGCAGTTACTGCAACAGGATATATGAGTCATGAATGTGCAGGTGTTTGTGGATGTTTGCAATTTTGTAAAGTTACTGTCTGGCTAATTTCACTGTTCTCTCTCTTAGATGGCCTAAAGCAGCAGGTGAATGGCGAGTAGTGTATCTCAGCACTGCAGGTTTGCGTGCGTGAGTGCAAACAGACTGCTCTATATGTTCCCTTTTTAACGTCAGCCTGTCTCATGCACTGTGGACCTGTAATGTGGGTTCTCGCTTTGCATGATGGTCACTTGACAGTCCTGTGGAGTCAGACTCCAAGTGACCATGTAGAATCCTTGATTTGAGACCCAGGTCTCAGTCTATTGTGGCTATTGTTTTTTTTTTCAATCAGATCAGCACACACCTGTTTTCACTAGTTTGATTAGCTGTTCTCAGTTGATCATATGACCTCCCGGGTTGGTTGGAACAAAGACCAGCAATCGTTTTTTTCTCAAGCTGTTCAATTTGTACTCTGTTGTGTTAAGATTCCATTTACCAGCCAGCAGAGGTCATAGCTCAGTAATTTATGAGGAAACGCTATATGAATTGCTTGTTAATATAGCCACCTAGCCAGATAATATGTATCTGATATACCAGCTTTTGTGTGATGGTGTGTTTTACCATTGCGTGACCAGAGAGGTCAGAATGTTTTGTCTTTTGTTGTGGCTTCAAGCTTCATAATGACTCATTCATTATTCCCCTACTTTGGAGCATTCAGGTTCACAGTGCACATACTCTTGGTTGAGAGCCATTGGTTTCATGTCTGAACAATTTTGTTCTCTTTATGTGCATTTTTTACACAAATATTAAGCTTAATGAAAACAGAGGTGAATCGGTTGCTTTGTGAGAATTTCTTTACGTTTGAAATGTCGACTTCCCAAGCTTTTTTCTTACTCTCATGGGCCTGATTCATTTGCTTTGACTTTTTAAAAATGTGCTGTGGCTTTACTGGCCTGGTGTTGCCAATGCTTTATTGCCAAAGTATAGAATAGGGACATTTGTATTTAGTAATCTGACTGAAAATGCTTGCTGTAATTGTAAGTGTGTGTGTGCCGTGTATGATCAGGAGCTGGACGTAAAGGCTGGCGGCGGCTGCATGATGACCATCGGGGAAATGCTACGCTCCTTCCTCACTAAACTGGAGTGGTTCTCCACATTGTTTCCTCGTATCCCAGTACCTGTACAGAAGGCTATCGACGTACAAATGAAAAGCCGTCCACGGAAACCGCCACAGAAGGAGGGTAAAGAAGAAGAGGAGGAAGCAGACTGGCATCGTTCTAGGTATGTCCCGAAATACTGTATGTTTGTACTAGGTACTGGCAAAACTTTTGCTTGTTTGTGGGCCAAATAAAAGCAAATTAGTATCTTTAACGGTGTAAAAGCTGTTTGCAAATAAAAAAAGTTTTGAGTGAGGCAACAAAGTTTATTGGCCGTTTCCCAGTTCTTCCCACACCCTAGTTTACATCCAATTAGACTTCTGATGCTAGAAGCTGAAATACCAACTCTAAAGTTTGAGCGCTTTAGAAATGCTTTTTCAGCAAATAAAATGTTTTTGTCGTTGCAGATTTACACATGTAGGATTTGGTTTGGTCACGTGATAATGGTGTGTGAACACTGAATTTCAACACTGAATTTTTGCATTCGTCATTGTGCATTGCAGATCACCACGTCGATCACCAAGCCCTCGAAAATCCCCAAATCGCTCACGCAGTCGTAGCCGACAACGAGAGCGTCGCGGAACCAGCTGTGATCGAGAAACTGATAGAGAGCGGGACCGCCAACGCAAAGAACGTGATCGGGAAAGAGAACGGGCCGAGAGGGATCGGGCAACAGACAGAGAACGGGAGCGGGAACGAGAGAGGGAGCGTAAACATTCCAGAACCCCGGACAGAGGCACTGAACGGTGGAAAAGCCGGGAACGCAGAGTCGCTCAGCGAGAGCGGGACGGAGAAAACGAGCGAGATCGTAACCGACGAAAGGAACGGGAGCACAAAGAGCGTTCAAGCGGCGGGGAGAGAGAGAGGGAACGCTCAAAAGATCGAAAAGATGAACGGCGCCACAGGGAAGAACGGGAGGAACGGCGGCACCGGGACGAGCGCAAAAGTAAGCGTTCCAGCCGAAGCAAAAGCCGAGAGAAGAGGCACAAGAGTGAGCGCTCGAGCAAAAAACGCTCTCGCTCACACTCCAAGAGCCGACAGGAGGCTGGAGAAAAAAGCAAGAAGCGAGAACGCAGTCACAGTAAAGAGCGAGAATTAATGGACCAAATTAAGCAAGAGAAATAAAGAGCACAGGTGAGATCTCCCTCAAGATCTGGATCATCAATTCTTGTACATATTGCCCAACCTTTTGTGTTTGGTCAGCTGGAGAATAAGATTATTGTTATCCAAGCCTTTTGAGGCTATTATGGACATAATCAAGTTAAATGCTTTTATAAAAAGTTTTTTTTCTTTGTTTAATGGATCTTCCAAAAAATGTGTACATAGTTCGGGGGAGCATTTTAAATGATCTTGAGGAACACATGCTGGGTGGACATGCTGCAGTTTTTCTTTCTTGAAATTGTTCCTCTGTTTCATCTTGTTTCTTAATAAAAAAAAAACTTTCTTGTATGGACAAGTGTGATGTCTTTTTTTACCATATGGGTTGGCTCATTGCACTGAATTGGCCTTTAGGCATCCAGCCCCTAGCATGCCATAACCGTGCATATTTGTGATTTTCCAAGTAGGGATGCATAAGAAGGATTGTGTCTGGCATAAAAACCGTCGAGGATAACCATCTGATGTGGCCTCCCCTAACAGTCGCAGCCAAAAGACATTTGTTTTCTTAATGTTGTTATTTATTATTTTTTTTTAATTTGTCAACAGTTATGTTTTGAGGAATTCAAATTCTGAATTCAGTTTCTGAATTTAAAGTAAATATTAAAAACTGTTAGAAGATTAATTAAACTAGGGAGAAACTTGTTAGAAGATAAATTAGGGAGAGACTTGTTCCTATGACGCTATCTTATAATACTGTCTACTTTCTGAGGTTATGTGGTTGGTCAATAATTATAAGCTCTCTCTCTCTCTCTCTCTCTCTCTCTCTCTCTCTCTCTCTATATATATATATATATATATATATATATATATATATATATAAAATAGAAAGCCTTTATTGTCTCTCTTACCTGGTTTACTGAAACATCAGATGCCCCTTTCGTAAATCGTGTAACATGCTTATTCCTTGTTTTACACATATTTTATTTACCAGCAAAGATACAATATAATTAATGTTCAAATAAGGATTTAATACAATTAAAACATATCTCAACTAAAACGTACATCATGTATTCAGCTATATACAGTTGTATCAGCTACCAGATCTCTATGTATTTCATATATAAATCATATTAAAACTAAACCATAAACATATAAGTTGGCTTTTGTAAACCAGTTATCAGAAGTTAAACCAAATGTATATATTTTAAAACATTGCACCTCTAGAGATGAGAGACAGATTCATGAACAGATTCATGTTTTTTTAATTCATACACTAAAGTAAAAGGTTAATATATGAACATAATACTTTTTTTGCTATTTTATTGCGTGACTATAAATTATATAAGCTTTTTATAAGACTATATTAATTGAATACTGTGCATTTCGACCTGCTCGGTAGGAACTTTTATTTTGATTTCTGGTAGTAGTAGTGTTCCTCACGTTTTCTCTTATTGTGTGGTGCTGCTTCACGATCAAACCAAAACCTTTATCAACATAATGGTTGATTCTTCCTACAGTTGGTTGTTAGTGCTGAGCCTCGTCTTTCTGTGTAATATTGTAAAAACATTATTACCGTCTATTTCATTATTCGTAAGTATAACATATTTTCTTGAACACTTAAATTAAATTTGATTAAATTGCTATTTAATGTGACACGCAGTTTTGTTATAAGTGTAATTCCTGTTATCGTTGTTATTAGTAAATTAAATATACAATTGTTTTATTAATTTTATTTACATTATAACTCAGTGGTATAGAGTTGAGTGAGATTAGATCATGGGTGTCCATATTGTTGCCTGTTACCATATTTGTGAATATAAAATATATATATACATATATACATAAATAATAAATATTAAAAACCGAAGGTTTTCTTGTAGGTTTTTAAGAGGCACTTCTTAGCGTGAACGCTACGTGTCCCTGTTACTTAAAGTCACTCTAAAATGCATCTTTTAAATAATACGATGTTTGGGTTTTACAGGGACATGAATGTATGTATGTATAATTGTATACACTGGTCAAGTAAAACCAGTTTTATTTGTATAGTGCTTTACAATAGACATTGTCACAAAGCAGCTTTATGTAGTTTAGGACCACCAGACCAAATCTTTGAGCAAGTCGTGTGCGACTGTGGCAAGAAACATTTTTTTTTAGAAACTTTGGAAGACCCAGACTTCACAGGGGCTCATCCTTCTTGTGTGGAATGAGTAATATTTTAAGGAATTGACGAACAAAATGGACATAATCTTATCTATCAGGAGCAGCATTGTTGATACATCAGGCATGCTTTACAGTCTTTGTCCCATAGAGTTAAACATTGAAACATTCCCATCGAAACATTGGGAAAAAAGCTTTACCTGTCTTGACATGGTTTTTATAAGGACAAAGAAATATATGAAAAGAAACAAAAAATAGGATACAGGTATATCTGGTGTAAATCGTATATTTAATTGAATTGACACATCTAGTATAGCTACCATTAAGTTTAGTTTATACTGACATATGTAGCCAGTTATAATTAACAAAAATGTATATGGTTGTATATCCACATTTTGAGTAATGCATTACAATTTATAAATCAGTGCATTGAAAGCCATATTTAATTCTTAAATTCGTGTAAACATTTTCTGCATATTTATCATACTTATAACAAAAGTTTTGCTGAAATAACAAAACTGCTTTTCACGTCTGCAATTTTTTTTTCATTTTATCTTTACGAGGTTGTAGTTTTGTGAAATATAGTATTAACCATTAGTTGAATTTGTTCTAATTTATTCTATTTTTTCCTTATTTAAATAGCTGTCAAAGATCCTTCAAAAAGATGCTGATCAGGAATTGGAGATGCGTACCGAAATTCATAACATGAGGTTGGAGCTGTCGTCTATAAACATGATGGACGAGTTCGCCAGATATGCAAGACTGGAACGCAAAATAAACAAGATGACTGACAAGCTCAAGACTCATGGTATGGATTATAAAAATATTTATATTATAATTTGGGTATTTCTCAAACTGCTATTAAGACACTTGGTTCCAATATTGATTTTGCTTTGTTCGAGTTAGAGCCCCTTTATTGGATTTTTGAGGTGTGTTGTTTGCATGTTCTCAGTGTTCCTGCATGGGTTTTAATGGGAGTTTAGTGTTCCTCTTGCAATGATAGGAATTGAAGATATAAGTGCCATATAAAAGTTGCCAGTCCATCACATAAACGCTTGTACTAAAATGAATCTTTATCTCCAGTTAACCTTATTGCATGTCTTTGACCTGTGGGCCAGAGGTAACCAATACTAACATAATTCTCACAGGAAAATATCATAGCCTACAAGGTCATATGTACATTTTTAAATATTGTTTCTTGTGGTTTTGTCTATTACAGTGAAATCAAGGACAGCTCAGCAGGCCAAAATGAAATGGATAGTGAACATCATTTTCTATGTTCTTCAAGTAAGTGAGCTATTTGTTTACCATTTAGGTTAAAGAAAACATCCTTGGTAGGGAAGATTATGAAGTACATTACAAATGCCTTTGTGTAATTAGCCTGATTTAATTAATGACATGGTTAATCATCAACATCCCTAATATGTGTACACATACAGCTTAATACTTTTAGTATGGTATTGTAAATTTGTATGTCATATCCATAAGTTCAAGGGGTTCAATCCCCCCATGTTTCCTTCATGTAGTGTCTGTCCCAAATCCGGATAATTGGAAGGATTTCATCATGTCAGGAAGGGCATCTGGCATTAAAACTGTGCCAAATCGAAAATGCGAATCCCCTTCCACTGTTGTACAATCTCACAGCAGTCAAAAGAAGTAATTAACTTGAAATTGACAGGATTAGGCGGGATCGATCCACTGGTGGGGTGGTCTGGGTCATTTCTGAACTGATGAATATCATTTAACCATTATTATGTACTTTTTAAGGCAGTAAGTGTAGGTACACTTTACCTTTTTGTGTGTTCTTCTAGGCTGCTGTCATGATTTCACTTATTTGGAAGTATTACGCAGACCCGGTTACAGTGGTGCCCAATAAGTGGATCGTTCCACTGGAGCGACTTGTAGCGTTTCCATCTGGAGTTGCAGGTAGGTGCAAAACAAACAAACAAACAAACAGGCCAGCTATGTTATGTCGCCTTAACATTTTTTTCCTTTTGTAGTTCTGTGTTGTAGTCATATCCACCACAAAGTAATTACCACTACAACCTAGAAGGGTGGCAAGGTTATTTGGGTTCTGTCACATTTGTGTCTATTTGGAATCTGGTCTAGTGACGCAGAGGCCTGGGGTTCACATTGATGCACACAGTGCATCAGTAATCTGCCTTAATGCTATCACCAAATAAAAAGCATGTGTTATTTATGCAGGCCAGCAGACTACTGTTTTTAATGACTAGCTTTAAGATTAATTACTATTGCTTTTACAATAGTAAAATGTTTTTGGTGGCTAAATGGGTAGCACTGATACCTCACAGCAAGAAGTTCATAGGTTTGATCTACCGAGTTTGCATGCGTTTATTCTGTGTGCTCGCTTGTCCTCCCAGAGTTAAAAACATATAGGTGAGGTGAATTAGATATGCAAATTGTCAATCACTTTGTTCGATATAAGCTTGTGTGTAAATAATAACTGTCATAAATGCAAAAGTGTTAAACGTAACCATAAAAAACATGTTAAGCCATTAGGAGTGATTGGACAAGAATTTGAATGGCCTTCCATAGAAACTGTAGCGAAATTGCTGAATCCCAGTAGGATTTTAAAAGCTTATTAAAACGTTTATTAACCTTGGTTGTTTTTTATTCTTTTTAGGAGGTGTTGGAATAACATCCTGGTTAGTGGTTTGCAACAAGGTGGTGACCATCGGTCTATGTGCTTTTAGCTAGTTCTTTTTTCTTAATAAAAGTGTAAATCTTTTAAAAATATCAGTTAAGTATTTTGGGTCACTGGGTCAGATTTCAAAAACTTTTTTTTATCATGTAAAATCATGTGTAATGTATTAGAGCATACAACTAAAAAATTGGTTAGCATTATACATGCTTTTCTTGTGTACAGTCATTTATTTTATATGATCATGTTTATTGATTTAATTTATCTGATTCATTAGACGTGTATTGTGTGCATGTAATGTTTACTGTATGAAATAATTGTTTTACAGCTTCTAATAGGTAGTAAAATGTCTGTAATGTCTATATTTACGGTGCATTTATTTATTTTTGTGTGTTTAATCATTGTCCCCATTTGTAATATATTCCAGTATTACAGAACATTAAATCAACATCATATCTGAAATTTAATCAAATGCTAGATGGGTTAATCCTTCTGGATTTACTGGATGAGCTGCTATCACTTTTCAGCAACTTGAATGGTAACTAGAATTACAAACCTAGCCTTAAATTCATGTTCTGTCATCAGGATATCTAAGAATAAATTTTGTGTGTTTGCCCATTTCCAGTCAAATGAACTCTTGGGTGCTCTGTTACCGGACTGTTACCGATCGTCAGAGTTTTTTTAACAAGCATTTTTACAGAGTAGGTTACAAGGTCCTTCTCCAATCTGTAGCTCTGTGGGATTATGTATATCTACAGGACATTTCACATCAATCAATTTCTTTGATCAACTTGGTGCATGTTTTTTGGACTGTGGAAGGAAACTGGAGTACCCAGAGGAAACCCACGTGCACAGGAAAAACATGCAAACTGTGCACAGAAAGCCCCTGGCCTGCCCCAGGAATCAAACCCGTGACTTTTTGCTGTGAGGCAACAGTGCCTACTACTAAACCATTGTACTGCCTACAAATAAAGTACCTGAGATCAAAGACACTGGTAGTCAAACAAAAAAACTCATTGCATGTATTATTACAAAAACAGGTGCGAAATGAGGAACAAAAACTGTTGGTTTTTGCATTTTTGAAAACAAGCGTCATTTAGTACATAGTAAGTAAGATAGGCACGACCATCTTGTTTGGCCCCGGGGATTTTGGCAAGTGGAGTTGGTGTTCACTGTGTCACTGGGCCATCGTCTGGCTCTAATCTCCAATTCACACATTCTTCCTTCACAAAGGGTCAGGTAAGGAATGTGTTAAGATAAATCAACTCAAAGATAGCTGCAGGTCCAGATGGCATCAGTGCCAGGCTTCTTAAGTTCTGTGCAAAACGGTTGTGTGGGGTAGTTGAGCACATGTGTGTACCTGTAGTGACAACACCACACACAAAGGACCTAAACCGATACAGCCCAATAGAACTGACTTCTCATCTGATGAAGTCACTGCAGAGGCTGGTGCTTACCGATCATCGCCCTCTGGTGAGTCCATCCAAGGATCCTCTTTAGTTTGCTTACTATCCTGGCATCAAGGTAGATGATGCCATCATCTATCTTCTGCACAGAGCAGAAAGCCTAAAAAAACTGGAAGCACTTTGAGAAATAACTTCTTTGATGTCCCCAGTGCTTTTAACACCATGTAGCCTGGAATTCTGAAGGACAAACTGGAACTTGTGGAAGTCATTTGTCATGTGATTTGGCGATCTGGATTCTAGACTACCTTACCAACTGACCATGGTATGTGAGGGCAAAGGACTGTGTCAGATATGGTGGTCAGCAGTACAAGGGCCCCTCAGGGTCCTGACACAATTTTTTTTACCCTGTACACATTCAGAATTCATGTACAGGACACGTGTTTGCAGAACCACATTTATCAGTGTTGAACATCCAGGGAATGGATATAAAGAGAGTGGAATCATATAAGTTCATCTAAACAATAAAGTGCATTTTCTGTTATAAAGAAAAAAAAATTTACGTTACAGATCACTAACGTTGCACATACTACAAGAGATTCACCCCAATCGGTGACTATTTAGTCTGTCAAATAGCATCTGAAAACAGACTGGCTGAAATTTATCCTAACTTTAAATTGATTGTCCTTTTAGTTGCTGTTTGGGCTAGATTCTACAAACCAAAATCCAGCTTGATAGCATGAATGGCTGTGGAGCAATCTGATATATTTTCAGTCCCATTTATAGCGCCCCCAATAGACCTACATTTAACTTTACAGGTAAACTCTGACACTTGCAGATTCTTGCAGTTCTTTGGACGTTGTTGTGGGGTCTTTTGTGACCTCTTGGATGAGTCGTCGATGCGCTCTTGGGGTAATTTCGGGCAGCCACGCCAGGGAAGGTTCACCACTGTTCCATGTCTTCGCCATTTGTGGATAATGGCTCTCACTGTGGTTCGCTGGATTCCCAAAG
>JAOUQU010255016.1:0-13469 GCA_028566735.1 Ammoglanis amapaensis
AAACAATAAATACATAAATAACAACCTTTATTTCTTATTCACTAGTTGAAATGACCCTATAAGCTAGTATAAGCTTTGAAATAAAGTCTTAAATGCTTAAAGCTACTGATTTGTAGAATAACTGATATAATTAAATTACTTACTGAGAGTTGGGAGTGGATAAAGAACTATCTCAAAAAGCAAGCTAGGAACACAGCACATCTACCATACTGAGTTTAGTTAATGACTCCCTGGGTAAATAGTCAGCTGTAGCACATTAGCGTTAATGAGTGCTACAACTATTGGGATTTGTATTCCACATACAACCATAGTGACAACAAATAACCCATTATTGAATTTAAATTACCCATTCAAAGACTGCAGAGACAGTCACCATTCTTATTTATACAGTGAATTGTCATAATAGTCAATTACGACTCTATACCATGACTCTTTAGATCATTCATGGTGTTCTTTGCGCAAAATTACTCTCACATAAGGATATATTACTAGTTTAATTCCCTCCAGTTCTTTTCCGATCGTTCTGTTTTAAGCTACGTCCCTTATGTTAATAAACTGTTGCTGGAAACGCCCAAATGACTCAGTTTCAACATTTTCGTCGTATTTACTAAATAAGAAAATGTGGAAAAAAATTATGTGCATTACTTTCATGAATTATTGACCTGTGAAATGACACGATCATGTACAGACTGACTTTGTCTGGAATTTAGAATGTGAGAAAACCGCAGGACTGTTACCTTACTGCAAAAGACGAACACCTCTATTCATACAGTCTGCTCATTAGTAGCCATAAAAGTTTGCACACAAACCCTCTTTATACTTCCTTACCAGCTGTTCTGGGAAGAAGGAGTTGTGCATTGCAACCAAAAGCACAACTCATCCTGTGAGAGTTTCCTTTACCGCCAGCCATACTGCTCGTATCTTGCACAGTGAACGTAAATCCAGCATCTGAATGGAGAGGTTCTCGTGTAAATCAGTTATTACATCACAAAATCCTAATCCTAATACCAAAATATTATAATAATTAAAGAAAATGGATGGATGGATTTTATTCAAATTTATAGTGTTTATTGGAGCAGTAGAAACCCACATGGCAATACAAAAACACATAAACAGTGAATTTTACTTTAATTGTTAGCCAGGGCAGAGATGATAGAATAAGACCTAATGTGGTCAAAATAACTGATTTAAACTAACAATACCTACACTCAGCTTTTAAGCCTTAGGTAGAGTTTTGAATTATCAACTGTAAGTTGGGGCTTTGCACAGCCACTGTACAAAGACCCTTAAGCCATATGATGGCTGATCCTGAGCTCTGACCCCAATTTCCATACAAGATGGGATATGCAAAGAAATATTTGTTTGTATCGTACTTCTACGTATATATGTGTAATGAAAAGAAAGGCAAATAAAGCCATTCTATTCTAACATAACAAGCAGTAATGCATATTTTTTTAAAACAGTCTTAGCTTTGCCCTTAGAAGCTTTTTTGTGTTTAAATGACCTGTCTAAAAAGAGTAACCCTTTCATACTGTCACAGATCTTTACCGGCAGATGTAAACATGATAAAATACTGCTGCTTCCCACCACTGTTGTATTTTTCTGTTGGTACATTGTATTATTTCCTCCTGTTATTGATTCTCAGGTTTTGCAGGAAAAAGGTTTCAGGCCAGTAACTCTATATATTTCCTGCAGAGCAACTGTCATCATAGTTCTGAATCTTGGCACAAAAGAGAGCAACCGCAAAAAAGCACCGATATAGCACTCACTGTTCTATGGTGACATTTCGATTTAATGAAAGGAGGCTTTTAAGTGCTAATGGGTTTCATCTATACACCCCACTAATGGAAAGGCCTGACTTTGTGAGAGAAAAACTAAAATTGTGGCAGATGTTTTTTTTTCTTCTGTACATCAGCTAATTAGCAGGTCCTTTTATGTATAAAAGTGTATAAAAGCATAACCCACCTTACAATGAGCTTGTTGAACATTCAATTTCAAAACATTCATGCGGATCTGGTTCCTGTTTTACTCATTATTTAGATTGATTGACCTGTAAACACACAATAATTTAAAGAGGAAAGTAAATTGGTGTAATAGATTGAAATAGTCTTGTAGGAATGGGCAGGCTTACATAGTTTACTGTCTTTACTTCTTTTAAATATCGCAGCATTGATGTTTGCTAATGAAGATCCGTGGGTTATATCTGGGCTGTGCTACACCATCACTATTAGATCCTTGAGCAAGACACTTTTTACATTACATTACATTGCATTTAGCCGACGCTTTTATCCAAAGCGACTTAACCCTGTTTGATCATGGGGTGCAGTAAGATGACTGACCTCAACATCTAAACAAGTTGGGAAATGTAAACTGAATTATTTCTTTTACTGTGCATATGTATATGTGCAATAACAAATAAAGGTGGTCTTTTTATTAGTCTCATTTATAATCAATTGTATTGACAGGTTGTCATAGACCTCATAAACAGGTGTCTGAATATTGATTTTTTCAAAATAATCATCAACAAATGTCATCACATCTAGTGTTTTGATTCTGTACACAACATTTGAATAAATGTGTGGATGTCTTGTGAGGTTTGGCTGAAATATAAAATGTAGCTGTTACTTTAAACAGCTACTATATTTACTAAGTTTCATTATCTGTATCTATGATTTCTTATTTAAAGTGCCCAGCATTATTTGTAGTTGTGTGGAGTACTTCCTGTTTGAGATGTCCAGGCTCTTATAGTAACATAGTCATTAATTCTGGTAGTTCAGTGAACCCAGCTGCAGCTGCTGACATAGTAATGAGCTTGAATCAGTAGTGATGTGATCAATGTGTATTATTAAGGACAGTTAATATATTGGACAGATGGCAGACAGACATGTGGATAGGCATAGATCATTTATTGATCTACTCAAGTCGTTTTATGCATCTGTCATTTTTGAATGGCTTTCAAAATAAATCATTTATATCATGTACTGTTGTAAATAAATACATGCAGATCTATTTGTGCATTTTTTTCATTAACATCAATAGATCTGCTGAATTATGAGATCCTTTATGAGTTGTAATGTCAATAATGCTACATGTAAGCTAATGCCACATGTGCACCAGATATCAGTACGCTATACCGGGGTTGAGGCGTAGTTACACAGGCTCATTTTATTATGAGTACAACTATACAACAGTAAAACTAGCTAGCACAGTACATAAAGCCTAAATTGTTTATACGATTGGTCCCTAACCATTGGTGGTCAAAATGAATTAGAATAAATAGTCAATAAAGAGATCGCTACATCAGCACTGAAATCCCTGCTTATATTTAGAGCACACTTCAGATGTTATTGTTTTTCTGATCATTAGGACTTTTATCCAGAGGATGATAATTCTAGGATCATTAGGATTAGCCCAAGTTACATATAAAGTGTTTGATGGTGATCATTTCAGTTACATACAGCCTGTATTCTTTTATAAATGTCTTAATAATAATAAATGTTTCCATTTTTATAACACCTTTTATGGACCCAAGGATGCTTTACAATTAAAATACAACAAATAATAACAATATTTATGGGTGAAAATGCATGGAGAATAGGTATGCTTTCAGTTGAGATTTTAAAACAAACAGAGATGGGCAGTCAGGTCCAGGTTCTACAGGTAAGGGGCAGCAAAACTAAAAGATCAGCTATTAGTAGTAATCAAAGAACAGTCCAGAAGCCCAAACTGGCAGATCTAAGAGAGCATGATGGGTGATGTGGGATAAACAAATCCTCGATATGTAGTGGAATAAGGGCAAGAGGAGCTTTGTACATCATAATGATTTTTTATAATAATTGCAAGATTTAACAGGTAGTTGTAGCCAGTATAGTTGCTTAAGACTGGGAGTAATGTGAACAGAATGTTTTGTATGAGTGAGGATTCTGGCAACAGATGATTATTATAGATGATTGAGTAATGTAGGTGGAAGAGAGATAAAAAAAAATGCACAGGCCAGTGTTTCTGCATCACTCTGATCCAAAAAGGACATAGATGAGTGATATTGTGGAGAGAATGAAAGGTGTTTTAGTAAGTGATCTGATGTGTGTTTTAAAGGAATGTTTGGAGTCAAATAACACGTCTAAATATCTGATGGCCTGAGATTGGATGACCTGCATGTCATGAAGAATTGAAATCTGGATTTTAAGGCCAGCTAAACAAACTTCAGTCTTCCCCGCCTTTAGTTACAGTCAGTTTTCTATTAACTAGTTCTTAAGGATGCCTTATAATAATCCAACTAGAATGATGTTGAGAATAAATAACAGAGGCCATGAAGTCAAGAATGTTCTGTTTAACAGTATCAAAGTTTGTTTAGATCTAACAAAACCGACACACTAAGACGGCGAGCATTGGCTGAAAGTAGAAGATCTGTGGTGACTTTCAGGAGGGCAGATTCGATACTATGTAAAGTATAAAAAAGCTGATTAAAATGGTTCGAATAGATTAATAGACAAAAAGAGAGAGTTCAGAGGTGAATACTTTTTTTTCATGACCAGGAATGGGAGGTTTGATATTAATTATAAATAGTTTGTCTGCAGCAGTTTTGAGGGATCGAGTAAAAACATCTGTAGTAAATGTTTAAATGATTAATCTATTCAGCTATGGCTTCACAATATTTTTTAAAAAAAGCAATGAGAGCAGGATTAAGCTGACATGTAGAGGAAGAGGTTTGAGAACCGGCGAGAAGGTAGACAGATGCAGTTCATTATTTAGTAAGAAACAGACACGAAACATCTTTATATATTAAGTCATTTTTTATTTCAAATGGTCTAGAAATTTCTGGCATCTAGCTGGAGAACTCAGGCTACAAGATGATACTAGATCTACAACTGCCATTTTGATAATGCCTGAATAAGATGCAGATGGTGCGATATTCTGGTTATATTTCAATACATGCTCTTTAAAGAGCAAAAGGTGAACAGTGAGGCCAGTTTTCTTATAAAGGTATTCAAGACACCTGCCTTTGTCATTCAGAGTTTAAAGTTTGAGAGGCTCAATTCACAAAGATTTGCCTTTGTCTGGATATTCAAATAAACTCAAATCTCACTTTTATTAGCCATATCAAAACCTTCCTTCCCAAAACCGCCTTCTATGATCTTAAAAGTATCTCCAGAATCAAAGGTCTAGTGTCACAAACAGATCTAGAGAAGCTCATTCATGCTTTTATTTCCAGTAGCATGGACTATTGTCTTCTCCAAAACAGCATTAAACAATTATATCTCATTCAGAACACTGCTGCTTTGTTGCTAACCAGGACTAAGAGAACTGAGAACATCAGTCCTGTTCTTAAATGTCTACACTGGCTTCCAGTCAGTTTCCGAATGAAGTGCTACTACTAGTCTATAAACCACTAAGCTTTTTTGGCTCAGAATGTATCTCGGACACGTTTAGAGAATATAAACCCAGCAGATCTCTTAGATCCCTGAACTTGGGTCAGCTAGTAGAGCCCAGAGTCCAAACTAAACATGACGAAGCAGCATTTAGCTTTTTATACTACACAGAACTAAAGCAAACTGCCTGAGATAAGTCTTTCTTCAAATATAGAAATATTTAAGTCAGTGTTAAAAACCTTTTTTTCTTTTCTCATGCCTATAATTAAGCTCAATATTTCTGCACATACCTTTACTAAATATTTTAGTAGCTTTTTTATTCTGAGATTTTAGATTTCAGGAATGTTATGTAATGTAAATGTATTAATGCTTTTAAATAGTTTAATGCTTTAATTTTTTTTTTACATGAAGAACTTTGGATTACCTCTGAGTATTGTAAGTGCTTGAGCGATGCAAATCTTAATAACCACAGTTTTATTTTCTTTATCTTTTGCAAAGCATAAACTATAATGACAAATAATGCATTTTGAGTTTTAACATTAAACTGCCTCCAATATTAAAGAAGTGGCAGTTTTCCCTGAAAACAAACATGAGTTTTAATTCCAGGTTCATATCCCTGTGGGTTCAGTGAAGCAGCTCACACTGCTGATGCTTCACAGCTCTGGAGGCTGCAGTGATTGATGGTGCTGATAGTGTGTGTTGAAGTGTCCTGCATGTACAATGTTGTCCCACGACACAACAACTCTGTCTCTATCAGACAGTCCACCTCGAATTCGACCTTCAACTGCCCCATGTATAAAACATTAACAGTGTGACCCACGCTGAATAATTGGCCATATGCTTCATATTTGGCTTTGATTTATTTATAATGTACATAATATCTCAGCTTCTACCTGTGTGTGTTGTGTATACTTGGTGTGTCAGTCTACTACCACCAAAAATGCCTTGTCTATTCTTATTAGTATAGGTGTAACATGAAGTGACAGGGTAATTGCTGGATATCTTTAAAAGACTCGTAGCCTGTCAGTTGACATGTTACCAGAAAAGAGAGAGTATATATACTCTCTTTCTTTCATATATGTATACATATGTGTGTATAGTAGCTTTTTTGTCATGATAATATTAGTATGTATAAGTGCCGTACATATATGATAGAGAATCCTACATGCTGTAAGTGTGATATAAATGTAGAATGTAGACTGTACTCCCTTCATGGACTGTTCTCATCTGTTTATAAATGTGAAGTTTCTCTTCACCCTCACACCCATATCGCTCTTGTCTTCTTTTCTCACCCTCTGTCCCCATATCTCACTTTCTTTTTTTTCATTACAGTGGCGCCCTTTTCTGCCAGGTCTGAAATATGAGGTCATTGATTCTGCCTACATCTCCCTGTATACAGGTAAGCTGATTTAATACACACACTACACACCTCATACAAGGTATGAAGTACAAGGAGATGGATGATCACGACTCTATATGTTTTCAAATATGCAGAAAATATTCAGCCTTATTTGCTTTATTATTTACTTGATTTAAAATAGATAGATCGACAGACAGACATACAGACACAGGCATTATATACTATATTAATTTGTATTAATATTTATGATTCTGCTTTGGATGCCGTCAAAGAAAATGTATAAACTAGTATTTGTACATAACATTACAATTTTGTTAAGATAGCCATGTCACAATTATTCAACTCTTAAATAATGATGTGGTTTTCAAAGCCTTTTGCAAGTTTATGGCCTAAAGTAATGCCAAAACATAATTAAACTTTTGGGAACTCTTCCAAACTTTCTTTTGCTTTACCTGTGATGGCTATATAAACCCACTCATGAAGGTTTTAAAAGTAAGTTGCAAGCATGGGGGAGATAAAGGAGCTCATAACTTAAGGGCATTGAACCTAGTTTATTTTAACTAAAGGGCCTTGGGTTAAAAAAAAAATCCAAAACATTGGATTGCTCTGAAAAACCACTGTCTGAGTGCAAAACCCTTTCAGGATGACACGATGTAGGCGGCGACTATAAGACGTGTACTGAAAAAAGATGCATAAACCTGTTCACTGCTGTGCCTGTCACAAGCCCGGATAAATAGGGGGAGTTGTGGCAAAAAGGGCATTAAAAATGATTATGCAGATCACAATCCACTGTAGTGAGCCCACACAGAAGCAAATAAAAAAAGAAAATAAAATGATTAGAAGTTTTTCTAAAATGGAATCTATTATTTGCAGAATTATTTTAGACCTTTATGCTGTGCCATTTCAAATTGTGGCCATGCACATTCTACTTATTTAGCTTTGAACTTGAGCCCAGTTAATATTTGAATTGATTAGACTTAGTTTAGCACACAGCTGGGAACACAATTTACACTGAGATGCGAGGACACAAAAACAAGTCATGTCTGGATGCTTGCCATTTAGTCAGAGTTTGAGAGGATTTGACATGATGAATAGGATGAAATGCTCAAATCTAGTCTGAAGAGACATTAATAATGAGACTCGTAGCTGTAATTGCTGCCAAAGCATCTCTGCGAAGTATTAACAAGGCCTATGAAAATCTTTTAAAATAAAGGGTTGTTCACTTGTTATTATAGGTGATTAATCATTTAAAAACAAGCTCACAACACCATCAAGTGTGCAAAAAGGCAAGCAACTTGGATATTTATATAGAGTTAGAAATCTGATTGTTGTTGGTTCAAAGCACATCACTTGAACAAGGCCATTATTTATTACATTTACATTTTCAGCATTTATTAGAAACCTTTATGCAGAGAAACTTACAATTACAACATAACACCATTTTTGCAACAGAGGGTTAAGGACCTTGCTTAGCCTTCACTACCTAAACTTTTTATTGCTACTTTAGTATACATTGATTGGCTACTCTCTCGGTATGTATGTACGATATGTACGATTCAGCAAGAAGCAACACTAACTGATTCATTTGGTTTCTGATTTGAAATAGCTGATTCTTTAAAGATGTCAAAAAGGGTGGTTATTGTGGTTGCTTGCACAGTATATTCACAATCTACTTTTGGTATAGTTTCAACATCCTCAGAAATAAAGAAATTCTTTAAGCATTTACATTTTCATCATTTAGCAGACGCCTTTATCCAAAGCGACTTACAAATGCAACGGGACACCATTTTTGTTCGGGGGCCCAACAGTGGCATCTTGGTGGTAGTGGTGCTTGAACAAGCAAAGTTCTGGGATCTAGCCAGGTATCTGAAGCCATCATTAACTCATCACTGCCGTCAGTGTTCAGATAAATAAAAGATACTCACAAACACTTTTCTTTCCCTAGGAAACAAAGAAATTGAAAAAGAAATCAAAGTTAATTACAGTATAACTAATTTGTTTTCAATTTCATGTTGCTTCAAGCACTTGAAAAAGTTGTATTGTGAACCCAGTATTGTGAATCGTATCACATTGTAGGTTGAATGCTTATATATATTATTTTAGATCCTTCCAGACATGGAATAAATTCGTGTCACGTTTTTTTGTTGTGGTGTTTAATAGCGCTTGGCAATAATCTGAGGGTGTGCATTACCGCCACTTACTGGTATGGAGTGTCACGTCTTCCTTTGTGACGCCGTTCAAATTAAAAGTCCCAGAAGTCCTTTGACGAAACGCAGCATGTTTCTTTCCTGCGACTAGTCGACCAATGGAATTTGGCTGACTAGTGATTTTTTCGGTCGACCAACGAATAATCGATTAATTGCGGTCAGCCCTAGTTTCTATCAAAAGTATATTATTTAATGATATTATATTATTATTTACTATTTTCTTAAATATATTTTTTACCCTAATTCATGTGTTGTATTCTATAAAGACATCAAAGCATATTGTAATTTAAAGACAGGCATTAGAAGAAAAAGCAAAATACATTTGAATTGCATTGAAATTGGATATTTAGGCAAGAATGTTTCGAACAGCCCCACAAAAGCAAATGTTTGGTACCTTCATTATATTCTTGAATGAGTATGATTGAGTTTGTGTAGCTGTGTTTCGTTCCTGTTTGCAGATGATGGTATAGTTTTTAAAGAGGAAGACATGTCTGCGGTGTCCCCTTGAAGAGGTTCTAATTCCTGGAGCACCATCCCACACAATAAAAGGACCCTGTAAAATGTGAAATAAATTGTTATAGTAAAATTACAGTTATGTTACAAGAATAATTTTTAAATTTTATTATTTTTTTAAATTGGTTATCCAGTTGTTTAATCACATTGTGTAGCTTGAACCAACATATATTAATTTAGTTAATTTTGTTTTGAATTTAATTTAATTTTTTCTACATATTATTCATTACAGAGCAGGAAGGTAATCACATTAATCACATAAAACACTAACACAAGTAATTTTGTATATACAGTTTTTGCATATTTTTAAACGATTGATAGAAACTGGAACTACCAGTGGCCATTCATGAGGGGAAAAAGGAACAATATTGGTTTCACAAGTGAGTAGCACTCACATCAAGAAGATGGTTTCAATACCCAGTTGGGGCAACCTTTCATGTGGAACTTGCACCTTCTCCCCATAAGGATTGCATGTTCACTCATAAACGTCTTGCAAAAAGTAATACCATTTTGTGGTATTATTTTGTGTGTGAAGTAAAATGCTTTGATATATATTTTGTTTAAAGCAAAGTCCAACAGTGACCTATGCCCACCTTGCTACATGTCAAACATGTGTTTGTCAAGATACACGTCTACATACATGTATTTTGCTACTTGGTTCCATAGTTGCTCAAGTTACTACATTACATTTTCAATAAAATTATTCAACATCCACAATTACACATATTTATATCAAATCTGTAATTGGTAAGTACTTCATGATAAACTCTAGAAAACACTACAATAACATACCAATATAGTATACTATATTATATAGTATATACCGTTAAATCTAATATATTGTTAAAATATGGACATCCCAAAGTAACTTTACATAGGTAAAACAATCTTAATTAGGTTCAGAAAACAAATTTTTAAAATACTATTTTAATCCAAGTACCTACGCTTGACCCAAAGGATGAGCTATATTTTAAAACAGTGGTATACTTAATATTGTTAGGTTTGATTAAATCATTAATTGTAGTGCATTAATACCTGTCTGATGGGCTCTCCTAATGCTTCCAGACTGGCAGGATAATTCTCAATGAGAGATACGTGGTGAGTATTTTCAGAGCGTATAGTAAGAGAAGACACCATGGCATAAGCCTCTTCAAGAAGACAGCAATTCTGTCCATTCTTTGCCTTATTTTTGACCAATTCCTATGGATTATTTCAGATTTTTAAAATAAATGTCATAATTTATCTTAACAACTATATTGGAAATTACAAAAAACATTTCTGTAATCAGTATAACTGTTATTGTAAAAAAATAAATACCTTTAACAAGTTCTTATATTTCTGAATTATTTCCAATGGTCTCTGGAGATACTGATTTATACTCAGCACTGGGCATTCTGAAGAATCCAAATTTGCAAGATTTAAAGCTGTGTATTTCTAAATAAATAAAAATAGACTGTATTGTAGAGTGATCAAAAATATAACATTCAATGTAACATGCCATAATAGATTTACTTCATTTATTAGTTTAAATGCATTTTCTGCTGTAAGCTATAAAATAATTTAAATTAAAAAAGAATATATTATTCAATTTTTCAGTTTCATGTATTAACATTTTATTTTTTACATTTTTACATGTATTTAAATGCATTTTAAACATCTATTTATTGATTTACACATTTCCTCATTCATTTATTGATGTATTACTGTACTCTATTATTAAATGTTTGAATTCTAAAGCAGGACTGGTCAGTTTGGAAAACCAGACATAAATAAACAAACCATCATGTAATGACCCAAGCCAGCTAAGATGATGCTCAAGTAACTTTGTAGTGGCTTTGAGTGAGAGGTGGCAATAGCAAAAGCATGATTGTTAACAATTTGTTACTGGCAGCTGGTTGAACAAAACCTCTGTAAGTTAAGGTATTACTAGAAGACCATACATTATTGGATATTTAGAATTTAGGGCCAATTGTGAATGTACATTTTCCACTTTATTCATTCTAAGACAAATACAACATTAACATAATCTGTTAGAGAATCTGAGACCAAATTCAAATTTGATAGTAAAATGCTTCTTTTTTAAATTGCATTCCAATTAAATTCCAGTTTTTTGAGTGGGGTTTCCTACGAGTCCAGTTCTGGTCATTCTTATCTCAGCAAGCTTCAAATGCAGTAATAATTTTTTTTCCATTAAATGAATTTATATGAGATTAAAACATGAATGTGGCTAAATAAACATGAAATGTTAGTATTTAGCATGTTCTTACCTTAAAATATTCATGAATTGTTTCATCAGTAATGGCAGCCTGTGCCTGTGTCTGACCCATTATGTATTGTATGTAGTTCTCAAATGCATTCGAGTTTTTTAGAAAATGCATAGCTATATCATCATCTGTCTCACAGTCTTTCAATCCAGGGAGAAAGGAGCTGTGTAAGAAGCAGAAAAACACTGTTGTAAAATGGGTTTTTCCATTTTAAACAATCTAAAAAAACTAAACGCACGGTGTGATTATGTTTCAATTATTTTATTACAGATGCTGTGTAAATTACATTTGCAAACCAGTGGTAGCGTCGTTTTAAATTATAATTCATCCCAGTGATTAAGTGATAGTATAGCTCTCAAAATAGCTGTCAATCAAAACGGAATTCAGCGTTTTGACTGCAGGGGTTTTCTTCTCCAATGCCAGCTTGTGATTTGCTGTGAGGAACAGTATTCCCCACACATGAACCGCTCTGCCTTCAGTCACGCCCCCCTCTGGTCTTCACGCCCCCTCTGGTCGTCATGCCCTGACGAGGCATAGAGGGTAACTGAGGGTAGTTGCCGAGGACTACTTCCTGGTGTAATTTAAGCCAGTGTTCCCCCAGGCTCTGGGCTGGATCATTGTCGCTGTTTGTGTTGCTGTTTCATTGTTTCTGTTGGCATTTGCGTTAGTGTTTGAGTTCTGTTTTATTATTAAAACTCTGCTTTTATGCTAAGTAGTACTCTGCATATGTCTCCTGGTGTGAGTGTGTGGCATTCAAAGAGTCCCTGCAACATCAACACCAATTCCTAAGAGAATGATCCAGCCACTTTGGGACCGCCACACAGCACACCTCTCCTGAACCCCGATGCTGACATCCGCTCTCCTGTATCCTGCAGCTGACGTCCACTATCCTGAATCCACCGACGTCCGCGAACCTGAACCCGCCGACGCCTGCCAACCTGAACCCGCCGACGTCTGCTCTACTGTATCCTGCAGCCGACATCCGCCAACCTGAACCTGCTGACGTCCGCCAACTTGAACCCGCCGACGTCCGCTCTCCTGTATCCTGCAGCCGACGTCCGCCAACCTGAACCCGCCGACGTCCGTCAACCTAAACCCACCGACGTCCGGCAACCTGAACCCTGAATCATCGACGTCCACCAAACTGAACCCTGAATCACCGACGTCCGCGCTCACCTGAACCTCCTGACTGCTACCGGCATTCCCAGAATTTTCCCGTCTGCTACCAGCACTCCAGAATTCTGTCTTTCTGCATGCTTCAAGGTTGATGTTCTCGAGGAAGAGTTTGTCCGGATCACCTGCCTGCCACTCCGTAGACGAAAGGGCCGGCGCCGCAGCCCCAGGCCCGTTCTGCGCCCCATTCCAGTTTTTTGAGTAGGGTTTCCTACGAGTCCAGTTCTGGTCATTTTTCAAGTCCTGAACAGTTTAAACTAGGTCCAGTTGTGTCAAGCTGGAACAGGATTCCTGCCCAAGTCAAGTCCGGCCAAGTCCTGTCATGTCAAGTAGGAGCCCAGTCAAGCCCAGTTCTGTCCCGTCTTTGAGTCTGTTCAAGTCCCCTTGGTGGAGGGGGAGAAATTTTAGGGGCGGGGAAGTGTGAGGAACAGTGTTCCCCACATATGAACCGCTCTGCCTTCGGTCACGCACCCCTCTGGTCTTTACGCCCCCTCTGGTTGTCATGCCATTGTCGCTGTTTGTGTTGCTGTTTCATTGTTTCTGTTGGCATTTGCGTTAGTGTTTGAGTTCTGTTTTATTATTA
>JAOUQU010255126.1:0-13469 GCA_028566735.1 Ammoglanis amapaensis
GCCCGACCCGGGGATCGAACCCGGGACTTCTTGCTGTGAGGCGACAGTGCTGAACCACTCAGCCACCGTGCCACCCTAGGGTAATTTAGAGCAACCAATTTACCAGAGGACATACGGAGGACATTTAACACTAACATTAAAGTTATTTATTGAAACCATCAATTCCTGCTGTATTTAACTTTGTATTTAACTTTGTATTTAAATGTGTTGAAATTAAACAACACTGCATATAGAACGAAGTCCCGTTAATTGACTGAAGGAATCGACTCCGAACCGTTTAATATGATTCAGTAAGAGTTCGAATTCTCGGCATGGTGATTGGTCGAATGGTGGGCGGGGTTCGTTGTAGTTATCTGATTCATCCGTTGGGAGGCGGGATTTACGGCTAACACTCGAGCAGGCTACATAGGTTAGCTAGTTAGTTAGCCTAGCTTTCTGGGTTTCGGTACGGTTTCGTTACTTAGCTCCAGCAGAAATGTCGGATTCACAGTCGGACTCTGAATGGAGACTTATTTTATTTTCGATAATGTAGGACTTCTATATTTATTCTCCTTAATTATCTGAGTAAGTAAATACGTAAAAGCCAATCATATTTTCTTTTAAAGCTTATTCATTTTGATCTGTTAGCCGCCGTTAGCTTGCGTTAGGAATGCAGGCTAGCTGCAGTGACGTAGTTTAGCTTGCTGGGCTGCACAGTAAAAGCAGGGACTGCAATTTAAATGACCGATAAAAAAAGCTTCTGTTTATTTTGTCTTAGTTTTAATTTTAATACATTTGTCCTTTTTTTGATAATATGCTTGAAGGCTTTCCTAATGCAGGTGTTTTATTTGTGTATAGAAGTTGCTGTAGGAAGGACATACAGATCGATATCTGCTAATGTGGCTTGACTCGTATGTAAAATGTAAATATGATTTATTTGTGTCAGGGCAAAGTCATCTTACATTTGCTAGATTGCAGCTCATTTTATGCATTTCATTCTTCAATTAATTTCGAGCATAATTTAAGATAAAATCATATGCATAAATCATATTTTAATAAAAAATAACTACAAGTCAAGCCAAGATCTTGTTTAATCTTTGATGAGAAATGTTGTAAACAACTCTTCCAAGAAAGTATTAGAAATCTTAAAGTTGTTATCTCCATAGGTAGCTTAGAATGTGATGGATTTATTAATAATGAGATTATGCACAGCCTTTAACAATACTTGTTTTTAAATGCAGCAGTTGACAAACAAGATTATTGTATAATATAAATAATATGTAATATATAGTAATAGTATAGTAATATATAAATAACTGAATGTTTTGTGCCAGTATGAAATTCAGATGCAATCATGTTTCCAATCAAGTATATCATGCATAAACTAACTACGTTAAGTAGTGTTTACTTACATTCACCTGTGATTATTTAAATACTGCATTGTTTAAGTCATGCAACAGTCACTATAAATGGATGATCCGCATCAAAATAGGTTTAAAAGTTTATATCAGTGGGACTGTGTACAAACAACAGGTGGTGAAACTAATAAAGTATTTGTAGATATTTTAATATCGGTAGGATCGAGGATTAATGTTGGTGCCACAAGCTCTGGAACAGGAATGTGTGAGAACCCGACAAAATAATTACTGTTAGGAATTAAACCACAAGTACAAATTTAACCGCAAGTTGATATTTAACCACATAAGTGAATAAGCACTTCTGTGACCAGGTCTCATCGAAATAGTATGTTGTGAATTTCACAAAGCTGGAATTTATATTTTGGTTTCTTTCAGAAAGTGAAACGGTCTAATTTTATTTTTGATATGTTTCTTAATAGTTACACATTTGTAATGCTCTTTCCAGCTATTTTACACATTATTTCGTTGTAGTTTGTGTCAAGCCTTTTATACGTTAGCTCTTACAATGATGTGAAAACCGAACATAAATGATTGAATGATTGACTCTGTTTCTCCGGTTCGAGAAGTCAGTCTGTAACTGGCATTTTAAAAGCATTCGTAAAGAACTTCACTCAGGATGGGTGGAATGAACACCACCCAGAGATGTCTCGCAACCATGGTGCAAACTAATTGCTGTCACAAAAGCTGAAAGACGAGCTAATTTGCACCAAAATAACAATGGATAACATTTCCAGGACACTAAACACTCTTGGGAACATTATTGGGAGTATTGTCCGAAATTCCAAAACGTGGCTTCCAGCAGCACCTATGCTTGACTAGAATTTTGACTTAGAGTCAGTTTGATTAGTCAAAACTGGAACCGTATTGACCATGAGATATATTCTGTATGTGTTGTAATTGCATTTTGGGGTCGTTACATCACTAGGTTCGTTCCACAAACAGGGCGGTCTGGGTCACTGCTGTGTAGTGTTTGCATGTGTGTCTGAGTGGGTTTATTCCAGATGCTATGGGTCCCAAAAAGGTGCATTTGGAGTTAAACGTGAACAATCCCATCAGACGCAAACATGATTGTGTCATGGGGATGATTGTGGACCTTCTAGCAATATAATGTTGGTTCAGATCCGTCCTGGAACATATTAGAGCGGCTTTCTAGGTCTCTAGAATTAAACATCACAGACTTTAATGTAAGAAAACGGGTTGCTGTACAAAATCACAAAACCTCGGGGAGTCTGAAAAGCATTTTGGAGGTAAAATAATGGCTGAAGATTTCACCCTGGTGACGCGGCTAAGTGGGCGTGGCCGTATCGCCGCGTGGGAGAGAGGGGCGGGGTTTAGGAGATCGTTCTGGCTCGTTCTGGCTCGTTTTGTCACTTAACTGTAGATTCTAGACACCAAGTGCGATCATAAGTACACAGATCTCATCACAGACGTGTCATGTCGTGGATATAGTTCATCTTCAGGGAGTTTACTGGTCTTAAACACTCTCAGGGTAAGCTGGTCGCGCTTTAACTTCGATTCGGCTGCTTGTCACGTTTGTTGTTTACTGTTTACGCTTCCAAGTGATGTCCGATGTCCAAAGTAGAGGTGCACTATGATACTCTATGATACTGTATGGTTTGAGTTCATTTCTAACCCGAACTTCTTGTCATGGGTCAGGTGTTGAGCTTTGTCTGGCGTTTATAAGACGTGTTTACATGCTCCGGGCATTCCATTCGTTTACGTGACAAACGTCACGGGCACAAGCGGTGATTTCGTAACACCTGAAACAGAGGAATTTGTATTAAGACTCCATCCGGTCCGATCTCGAGTCTTTGATCAGAACCTGCTCGGACTGGAGTACCGCAGTGTACAGACACGACCACGCTGCCGTGGGTCGCCACGTGTTTTCTCTCCCTCCCCCCTGAGTCCACGCAGCCTTTTTTTTCCTGATTCATTGTTCAGATCTGCGTCTGTTATCCAGTTTTAGTAATACCATTGATCTAAACTCTTATTGTGTTATACATAATCTATATAAGTTATCGGAAAAACCTGAAACTGCTGTTATAAACGCAATTTATTGAATGTCTTGTGGACTCAAAAACATCCAGATCGGCTGTAAAGGAAATATTGTGAATATAATCACACCGGCTATTCATCCTCTTCTGGGTACATTCTAGGTTGGTGTAGATGTTGTTCTGCTCTAGAGAAAGGGGGGGAGAAGCAGGTGTTGAGATTCTACCATCTGCTGCTTTGAAAAATCTCACCCAATTATGAAAAAGCTTCTCACAAAACAATGCCCACAGTTATTTTAATATATGTACTTATTTAAGACCATGTAATGTATGTGACCCTGTATAATAACATCGACCATGATCCATACAGTAGTACTAAATCTGAACATTCTTTACAGTAAGTAAATCAATGTGTTATTTGGCCATGTTTTCATTTCTGTTGTTCTATCATTTTTTGGCAAATTCGACATATTTTAGACTACAATCAAGTTATTGCATCTTTATCTTAAGTGACGCCTTAATCACGATTAGATTGTATGGAGAGAAAACTGCAGCAAACTTCCAGCGTAAGATAGAAATATATATTTTGGACGGGGTTAATACTAACAGCTGTTTGACTCTATTCTAAACTATTCACTTATCATAATCACTAGTGATCGGTTTTGAATAAATCAATATTTTTTTTAACTGATTTACCAATAGCAACAGTGAATTGTTTCCTATTATTGTGCTTCTAAAATATTGAACAATGAAATTGGGATATATTACAAGAAATTCTTGCCAGTTTGTTGCTGGTTTGATTTGGCATAGTTTTTCCAGCATGTGGTTTTTCTGATGCCTTCATCCATAAATGGGACCGGCATGAAGAGTGTACTGACCATGTCTTGAAAAGTCTGTGGGTTGATTGCTAGTTGGAGCAGTTCTGGACCATGTTTTCCCCCCATAGTCGAAACCATAGGTGAATTAGATATTCAAGAATGTCCGTGTCTGTGAAATACAACTTAACAGTAACTACTGTGTGTCAGTCAGTTGTGTAATAAGTGTAAAACATGATGTTAACATCCTAATTAACCTAGGCAATCTTACAGACTAGATTTTTTGTGTGTGTGTGTGTGTGTGTTTCAATTCTTGATGAGTCGACCCTGCAATTAGACACATGAAAAATTTGATACTGAAGCTGCATATTTTTAATTTTACTGTTTTCATTTACAGCACTTGAGCCCTTTCATCATCCTGAATTGGACTTGTTTACACTGGATAGCAAACGAAATAAATCAATGCAGATCAGAGGTCAGCCTGCTTTAAGATCAGTGATGAGCGCGCCAACGTCCTCACAAGACTGAGACGAGACAAGCTTGTGTGCTGTTTGCAGCCACAGTAACGCACACGCCGTGTAAGTCAGCACGAAATCTAGGCAGAACCGCACTCAGCTATGTCTAACTCTAACAGAGAACTGGTTGTGTACTTCATAAAGGAAAAACTCTCACAGAAAAATTATCCTTGTCACCACATCGGACTAACAGAAGACTCAAATGGGACTGAAGCGGTTCAGGTGGAGGAGGGAAATGCAGAAGCAGCCGTCGAAACGGTGACACAGACTGCAGTCGTCAACGGCTCCATGAATGGCACTGGTTCAGCCGGAAGCCCTCCACGCTCCCCGACAGCTTCCGCACAAAGACAGGTGAACGGTACAGAGGGGTTGGACGTCGTGAAGAAGGTGCTGCTAGAGTCTGTCAACGAGTTTGAGCTGAGATACTCATGCGCCTTTAGTGACCTATCCTCCCAGCTTCATATCACACCAGCCACGGCGTACCAGAGCTTCGAGAGCGTGATGGATGAGGTGTTCCGAGACAGCATCAACTGGGGCCGGATCGTCGGCTTGTTTGCTTTCGGAGGAGCCCTCTGTGTCGAGTGTGTGGAGAAAGAAATGAGTCCACTCGTGGCTCAAATTGCAGAGTGGATGACCGTATATTTGGACACCCACATCCAGCCCTGGATCCAAGAACAAGGCGGATGGGTGAGTAAAATGCTAAAAACACTTTGTATCGGCTCAGTCGGGATTTAAAGTATTGCAGAGTAAACACTGTGGGGTGTCTGCCAAGTCTTGGGTCCAGTGATGTCCGTTCTTTACTGAAAAGGTTCACAAACTTGTGACTGAATAGTGAAACACTATGTAACAAGGCTTACAATACTGAATGAATTGCATGCACTAGAAAATAAAACAGTTTAATTAAATATGAGGACCGAATCCATGTGAACGGAACAAAGAACTTTTGCATGGTCAAATAAGAGGAACAGGTGGCAACATGTGATGGTAATTTAAGTGAATCAACTCAACAGAATGAATCATAATCGAATCTTCATGTTTTCTATATTTATCAGTGTCCTATTCGTCACCTGTTATACACACATTTTCTGTATGCAAATGTTTTTGCATTACTAAATATGTGGTTAAAATAAGTTTAAAATGTATCTCGAGTTGTTGGATCATTCCTGGTTTTAGTGTGTCGTCACTATAATCGTACCTTAGTGGTGTTTTCAAATTTGAATTTGCTTTCCTCCACAATAGTCCATTTAATGTGAAGCCGCAGAAGTTATAATGGACCTTCAAAACAAAAACAAGGACTGACAGCTGTATCTGCCGGTCCCGGAACTTTGACCCAAAAGGAAGATCATTTTAATGATTGAATATTCTATTTCTTATCCTCAACCACTCTTTTTGAATTCTGCCTGGTTCCACCAGGGTATCCTGAAAAGAGTGCCAATACATTTCAGAGCTTTAGCCTTTGCCTCCACTCGCAGACATTACTAGGTTTAGACCTAACATATGTGTCTAAAGGTCTTTTTTTTAATAAAAATGTTTTTTCATCATAACATAATTGGCTGATATTTGAAACCCATTGTTTGCCTTCTGTGCCATCTATGAACCTTTACCCGACGTCCATACTGCAGCTTTAATTAAAAACAAATCTGTTTACCTCTTACTTATCTATGCTGATTTTCACAAACAGTCCGATCAGGCATTATTGATTTTTTTTTCCCAGTCACCTGTCTTTCTGTTTTGCAATCGCCTTATTTAACACCCCCTAAGGTTCGACCCAGTGCTGTTTTCAGTTTGTTGTCTTCAGGGTATGGGTGGAGATAAACTCTGTTTTGAGATAACAGACCAGGCATCGGTCAGCTGAGCATCGATCGTCCATGTTGTTGTTTTCGTCGTATTTAAATAGGGCAAAAGAGCAGGTCTAGCTTCATCAGTACATATGGCGAGTGAGGGGGCAGTGCTGCCGTTGGGCCATTGTTTTTGCTTTCTGGTGTTCTATTGTTCCGACGTTCTTTTTTTATAATGTGCGTCCCCCCCTCTGGTCAACCAGCCAGTGGATAAAACCCACATTTTTAGTCAGGTCATGTGAGAGCTTTGTAGAGCTGTGCTTCGAAAGCAAGTTTCTTCTTTGTGGCGGCGATGCCAGACGACGGGGCGGTCCATAGGGAGAATAATATGGAAGTCATTGTCTGATAGGAAAGGTCATATCTAGACTCCCCTTCAGTTGGGCGGTGTTGGTTGTCTCACTCACTCTTTGATTGGATGGCTGGGGTTGCTGCTACTGGTCCAACTTTAAAAAAAACAATAAAAAAAAAAAACATAATTTTTAACATAACATTTTTAACATAACTTGTGTTGCTTCCGAGGATCAGATCGTTTAATGCTCTGATCCAGACACATGTTTCCTTGCTACTGTCGAATGTCCTGACTATTTTTTGTTGTAGGAGCTTGGATCTAAACTTTACTGATCCAATGGTTAACAACCGCTGGACTCTACATAAATTTTTGCACAAATGTTTTCAGTGGTGAACACTCAGTGTTTTCCAAATGAAAATAGCCTTTCAGAAATGCAGTTTCAAATTTTTGAATAAGCCAAAAAGGGGAAATTAAATCATTGTGTCGGCCGCAATACTTTTTTGCTCATTTCCTCCGATGCCCAAAAAAAAGCATCAGCGCTTTTGTGATGTCATCTTTCTTGTGGTGTATTTGCATATATCCGATCCAATCAAGTCGACTACAAATATGGTGCATGAACATGCTGAATGTAGGCCAGCAACCCTCAGAGACTCGGTGCCTTCTTCGTCGCTCACATGTGCGTTGACACGCCCACGCACTCGCAAACACAGTAACAATTCCCAGTAATAAGCAGACCTTCATCTAATTGCTGATTACATATGACTAATGGGTGGAAGGTGGTATTGATCAGCCGCTTTGAAACCGTACTGTCAATGTGTCGCTACAGGCACCTCCATTTACAGCCAAGTTAAACACACCTACACATACACCTTTGCTCAATTTTTGCAAGAGAAACAATAGGCACCAAGAAACACCCTTCATAAGCTTGAATGATGGAACATTCGTAGTCTATGCGTCAGTCATATGAATGGTTTATAGCACATTGAAATGTAGCACTCGGCCATGTCACGCTGGATTCGGTTTTAAAACTGCAAAAAAAAAATACAAAAAAACAGCGGTAGCGCAATATTCTGAAATGCAGTCAAGCTCAAGGGGGGGTGGGGGTTGTTTTGAATTCAACCACCCAGCACACATCACACAGGCAATAAGGAGTTGTTTTGTTCATCTAACTTTATGATGTTTTCATGGACTTTTCATTTTGAGCTAAAAATAACCTAGATGTAAATACAAAAGGCTAATTTGGCTCACTATTGTTGCTGCTAAAGGTACTCGTGCACATAGCCAAGGGAAGCCGTTGGCAGCTGTTGGCTGCAGGTGTGTCAGTACCCCAGCGTATCTGGGAATTTAGGTGTTTTCACTTGCACTTTGCTTTTGTCTCTTATCCTCTTTCTTCTCTCTCTCTCTGTCTTCCCTGCAGTATTGAATCACTGCAGTGCTATTGTTCATCCTCTCCCTTGATTCGCTTTATTAGTTCTGGGTAAAAGTTGGCTACATCTGTGGTGAACTTAAGTGCTATCGATTGTAAAGAGCATCAGCATTTTGATGGTTATTAAAAGTGTTTGAAAGAATGTCCTGTTCTATTAGTCTCAAAGTTTAAGAAAGTCCTGGGTTCCATCCCCAGCAGATGTGATCCTGGTTCTTTTTGTGTGAAGCCTGCTTCTCTGTCTCTACGTGGGCTTCTTCCAAGAGCTCCAGGTTCTGCCTGGATCTCAAATAATGTGTAGCCATATTAATTTTTAATACTGTAGGGACAAGGATGAATAAACCAGTGCATTGTTGAGAGGGTAACATGTCCAGATTAGGATAAATATTTGGCATAAAAAAAGATCTGATCGATAATGCATACCTTCATTCTCTGGGCCAACCCATTGTCAGCTCAAAACACAATGGTTAGAGAGAACAAAGCACATAGGTCAGAGAAACCTTCCTAAAAATTAAAGTATTTGAGTAGCAAAACAACTGATCTCGTAAAGTTCATTAAATACACACACACACACACACATCAAACGTACTTACTTTTGATGCTGTCAAACCCTATTCACCAGAAATCAAACTGGATGGTTGTGTCACTATGTTCACATGAAATAAATTGTCTTTATCCTAGAGATGCTCTTAGCGCACTGTTACATCACACAAGCCCACTGTGATCCACTGTTCAGATACCCAGAGGTGCTATCGGTCGATCAGGCATCTACGTACATACAGACATGACGGACCATTTCTCCATGGTCCAGTGCTGATGCTCATTGCACACGCTCGGTGTGTGCACCTACAGGTATGAGTTTCGGTCTACCTTATTCTCCACGGTAGCTATTCCATAGTACTGGTTAGCTTTTACTTCCTATGTGCACCAAACACCCTTAGGTATCCATGAACCTTTAAATGGTTCGTCAGTTGTCCTGACTTGAACCACTTTTAATCCGTTCTACCCACCGCATGCTGGGAATGCTTTACAGGAGCTGCGATTGTCTTGCAGTATAATGTATTATACTGTTTTTGAAGCCGCTCAGGTTCTTAAGGTCTTATACAAATGAAACCAATAAAAATGGGTGTTTGCCTTAGGTGGATGCTGGGTTAAAATGGCCTGATGAAATGCAATATCAGGTGAATAATAAGCAAATGTGCAAAAAAGCTAGCTAGTAGACAGCACAGAGTCATACAGATCAACTTCGACCCCTGAATGAATAATTCAGTGATGGGGGGGGTGTCTGAATTATATGCAAGTAGAAAAAACTCTTGATAGCTAATGCTCTTGTTTTTTTCTTTTATTGCCTTTGTCTGTGAGAAGTCATCTTGTGCCAGCGTGTCTAAAGCGCTCATTAGCACCATGTCCAAACAGGGTTCTTCACCCCAGTACTACCCTGCTTGTCCATGTTAGGTTGCTCACTTCCGTGCACTCAGACCAACTCGTTAATTAAGCCCAAACACACACACACACAAAGAACATTTACTCATTTTTGCAGAAATGCACTCAACCATTCGTGTAAATAAAGTGCTGTTTTTATAGCTTTTAATTGCTGTCACAGCCATTAAAAATTAGAATTTGCTTTGTTTCGAGGCTGTAGTCTCCTGCTTAGAATGGAAATAAGTCACACACACACATACGCAACTTCAGAGTGGTGTGAGGATAATTAAATAGTGATAAATAGATTTTTTTTTGTAGACAACTGCAAAACACACCCGTCCTAAAGTACTATATTTTATATAAATGTGCTCATGTGGATGAACTGATTTATAACCCCACTGAACACTGTTATGATGTATCAGACACTTAAATACATAGAGTTAGCCTCAAAATTAAACAGTCTCATTTAAGAATCTTGCAGGGAGTTTTCCTAGAAAGAGAAAGCTATTAGCCACAAGGTACTTGGGGGGGTCTAATAATTCCCATAATTTATATTTTTGTGCTTTTGTTCATCCTCTCCCTTGAATAGCTTTAGTAGTACTGAGGAAAAGTTGGCTGCAATTGTGGTATACTTGAGTGCTATTGAATGTAAAGAACTAAGTATTTTATGGCTATTGTGAATTTAAAAAAAATGTCCTGTTATCGTCTCGCACTGCTATGCCTTACCTGTCAAAAGTGCCACCATTTTTTATTAGCAGAAACTTTTCTTTGCATTCGTCTTGTTTGCATTCTTTGTGATTAGCATTTAATCCTCACTGTTTGTTTCACATTGTCTAAGACGTCTAGTAATCTTTTCTGTCTTGAGTTTACAGTGCTGGCATTGTCGTGAGTCCATTTCTGGGTGTGTCACTTCCTACCTGTTTTGGTTGTGGGTGTGCTTGTTCTCCACTGTGTTTACTGAAACTTACAAACAGCCAGTGGCCAAAAATATTCTGACTCTTTAAACTTTTGACTCCATAGAAGTAGTGTCGTCATTATGAAGTCAGTGCCATGTTGTCTATGCCCATATTTAGTCTTCCCGATCTAACAAGATTTTTCGATGGGGAAAATGGTGATCTGTAGTAAAAAGTTCAGAACACTATACATCTTGTTGTGTGCACATCACTGGATCTGCTGAATTATGAGCTTTTAAAAGTGGTAAAAATACTAACTGTGAGCTAAACATCAGCCTCTTTATCGAATCAGAACGCTTTTCCAGAACTGCAGAAGTCGAGTGCTGTGAGATTGTAGAAAATGTTAAATACTTGTGCTGTTGTGTTGTACTGTACTAATAGTACTGTACTTGTGCGGGTACAGTGTTATTAACTAGTTTAAGTGATGAATAATACAATCAGCTTATTTTAATCTTGGTGTAGATCACTGACTTCTAACTGATGCGCAAGTAGCATTAGCTCACACGTAGCATTATTTTCAATACAACTCTTAAACGATCTTATAATTCACCAGATCCAGTGTTCAGAACTTCTTGGGTTCTAAACTTATTTATTTGCTACAGAACATGCTAGAGGCGCATGATTGAGATCTCTCGAAAAGCCTCTTCATTTTTCCCCATTAAAAAATCGATTCCTGTTTGTATTCCTCATATCGAGAACTACAAAATAACTCTAAACACAATTATACTAATCAAGATTATTTTCACAAAACACACACCCATTTAACAAAACCCCTCCAAAACTTCCTGTTAATCCCCTATCGCTTTCTTCTCCCGCCTTTATTTTCTATATTGGTCTTTTGATCTTTTCCTATCGATTCCTCTTGGCTAGGCTGCCTTGCGCATGGTTAATTGTGTTGCAGATCGAACATGCAACAGTGCATGGACGTCACCATCGCTGAGACGCAATGTGTCGTGCTTGGTCCGATCTGTTACTTCATCGATCGGCCTGTCGAGATCGCAGAGTGCTGAGCACTGGTGTCCATGACACGCCTAATCCTGACACTTATTCGGCCATTAGTCCGATGTTGCATCCTGGAACACACAAGAATTTCTAAGAATCTTATAAAAACATGTTTATCATGCATTATATTAGAAGCAATATTGTTAAAGGTTTACTGAACAACAGATTGCATTATAAAACTAAGCAAAAAGAGACTAATTGATACCCAAAAGCATTACTTGTTATAATGTATTATACATTACATTGTTGTTACTACTCAGTCCTAAATCATGTTGGCTTTGGCTGTAGAAAGGCAGTAGTCATTTGATTTATAGCATTGCTTTGCATTATTAAACATATAGCCCACACTGTGCATGTGACTGAGGTAAACAAAGACTCTGGGGACACACGTATACATGCAACACACAAAGCCAGAGTCTGCAGTGGTCCAGGTATATCACCGGACTGTAAACAAACCGCTTTGGGACATAAAGAGAGCTGAGTGTAACAAGGGCGATCGATGATGAAGGGACAAATCGATTCCTCTAGCTAGTTCGGCTGAGGAAACGTTTACACAAAGCATTCTATTTGCCCAATCTTTTTATTTCTTTCTGATCCTCTCTTCCTGTGGGGCACTGAATGAGGCTGTTGAAGCTCTGCTGGGTTTCAACAAACTCGCTCTCTTTCAAGGTTACAGTGTCCCCTGACCCTCGTGTTATGAGGGTAGATGTGAAAGCAAGGCCAAGTGGCTGCGCACTGTTTGACGTCAGAGATTTGCTATCTGGATGGTGTGTGTGTGTGTGTGGACTGACTGGGTGAAGATGGCAGTAAACAGATGGTGTGACTCAGTCTGCTGCAGTCTTGTGTCTGAAGCGCTAGAGAAAATAGGAGGATGGGAGTAGGGAGGTGGAAAGGCAAAGTTGGACTGGTCAGTTCAATTCCCACACAAGTCCCACTCAATATTTGTTCTGGGTGTTCTGTAATTTGGGGGGTTTAAATAATCACCTGCTCTGTTCCCTTCTCCTTGTTGAAATCAATAGAAAGGAATGTCTGGAATGGTCGTCAGAGCATCGTGTGAGGCTGAGCAAGTTCCATTCTCCACTTTTGCACCACAGATTGCTGCTTGATTTAGTCAGCCAGTGCGTCCTACTGTGATCCGGACACTGTGTGTACACCACTAATGGATTTAGCAGTGATCCTTCAGTGCTTCTGATTGCCATGTCTTTGGATTGAAAGGGCCAGACTCACCCTGCAGATCTTTAATCTGCGACATGGACATAAGCCTTGGTCATGTGACTGGGCTTTAATTGAAGTCAGAGCTCAGTGCTGACCCACACTGAAATCCGAGCACACCTGACAAGTTACAATATGACTTACTTTAAGTGTTTGTTTAGTGTTCACTTGTATCGCCGCACCCTTCTAAATAATATTATTGATCTAGGCCTGTCTTTTTTTTTTCTTCTTTTTTTATTTATCGCTCAACCAACCATCCACTTTCAGCAGCTCGTGCATAGTGTAACATGCTTTTACATTCTGGTTTCAATGTGTGTGCTTAAAAGATTAATTTTTCATCACTTAAAATTCTTTATTTATAATTGATCTGTATACAATGTTCTCCATTTGCAAGCAGAGCTGGCACATGACCAAATGGGGTTCGGATTAACATTCATTCTATAAATTCTACCCATCTTAATTAATACTCGCCTTCCTAGCAAGTTATCGATTTGTTTATTAACATTTCCATTTCATGTTGTGGCACCACTTCTTTAAATATACAGTGGAACCTCGGTTAACGAACGCCCCTGATAGCGTCCAATTCGGATAACGACCAACCATTTCACTAAA
>JAOUQU010255232.1:0-13469 GCA_028566735.1 Ammoglanis amapaensis
TCGTTTATCTCTCAGCATGTCTATATAACTGTCAGTTATCTCTTTTTAAATCACTACTTTCGACTCAATTTGCTTTTACATGCTACACATGTTCACATTTTGTTTAAAACACACTAGACAAAAATGAAAACAATAAAAAGTGTTTTGCTTCCCCCCCCCTCCACTTCTAAACAAGCCTTCAGACGGTTCTTTGTAAATTATAATATATAGTAGATATATTTACTCATACAATCCTTTAACTTTTACTTCTACAACACTGGGTGTGTATGGCTGTAATGGAGTCTAGGCTACAATTCCAGGTACTTGAATGTCTCCCATGTCTGTAAACACCTCTTCACTTTTTGTTGTTGTTGGTAGTACGAGGGAAACAGTCCGGGAGGGGTTTGGTGTGAATCATAACACTTTCTGGCAGAGGGATGATTTGGCTTTCAGTAACACAAAGACCTTTTTTTTCCCTGCTCATGACTGCTTCACGTGGCTGGCACGAACCTTGTTTGCACTTTATTTGGCCAAGGGAGGTGGTCAGTGTGTGATGGATGTGGTTCAGTTATCCACCGTCACAGGGGAGAATCATATCATTTTAACACTGTCAAGTTCTTTTCTCAAGATCGATCGCCGTCGAAAGGCATCGAATCTTATTCAACGTCTTTGACGTCTTTGTCTTTCTTAGAAAGCGCAAACGGAGATCCATGGACCATATAGTGAAAGGAGAAGGCATGACAGCGAACAGTCTTTGTGTAGCGTACCAGAGTCCAATGATCTGGAGGCTGCCGAAGCCCTGGTCTGTATGAGTTCTTGGTGGCAGGCATCTCAAAGGTTAAACAGCATCAAGGTTCGTCCTCTGACCCCTGCCTCCGATTCCTGCGACTCTCTTCTGCACCCTGAACCTTTGGAGACTCCCAGCGACTTTGTGTCACTTTCCTCACTGGTAGGTAGATCCAAGATATATAGACGAAAGCAATTGTCTCAAACGGCTAGATAGCTTCATGGTAATCTAGACTAGATAGGAGTACTATACATTCATATTGAATAATAATATATAGCAAGTTATATTTATGCTGATGTATGTCTGCATTGGGCATTTTGTGGTTACTAATTTGCTCTGTTGGGTTTTATTTAGTGTATGACACCACCTCACAGCCCTAGCTTTCCTGAGACTGCTACGTCAATGCCGACGCAGGCCTCATCCTGCCTTTTGACCCACACATGTACTCATGTCATCAGCCCAAGACTCCAGCGACCTGCTGAAACCTTCACTGCTGAAACTACACACATCAAGTCACTGGCTACCATTGCAAAACCTTCACAACCATGTCGAGCTATGGCCACCAGTGTCATTCGCCACACGGCTGACAGCTCCCTTTACCAGAACATTCCACAACGTCAACATTCAGCTCCCACACAAACTCAGCAACCACCACAGTCAGATGTTACCTTGCCAGCTTCTTTACCATGCCAGGCTCCATCCAACATCCGTCCATCCAGGACATCCAGCACCCTATCAGAAAAATGTCTGAAGAGCGGTATCCAGTCCCTCAGAGATAACAAAAACCCATCCCAGTCTTCACCCCTTTCAGTAGCTCCCACTTCCAATCCATCGATCATATGCCAGATGTTTCCAGTGGCTCAACAAGGACTTATTTCTGCAGCAATTATTCAGAATCCATCTCAAAAGTCCATGCTGCCACAGCCAGTTTTTGTTGGTTCTCCGGGGACTGTCATGCTTGTAATGCCGCGGGCATCTGTGGCTCAGAATCCACAGTGCACACAGCAGACAGTCGTGACGCTTGGCAACACAAAGTTGCTGCCTCTGGCACCCGCTCCTATCTACCTACCCTCAGGGACGAGTGGCACCATGCAATCAGAGTTCTCCCGTAGGCGTAACTACGTGTGCAACTTTCCAGGCTGCAGGAAGACCTATTTCAAGAGCTCACACCTTAAGGCTCATCTCAGAACTCACACAGGTATGCACTAATCAGTTTTGTGTCCTTACACCAGAAATTAAAGCTGAAATTTAAGTTCAAATTAAACATATGTTTTGATTTATTTCTGCAGGTGAAAAGCCATTCAGCTGTAACTGGGAGGGCTGTGATAAAAAATTTGCACGCTCTGATGAACTCTCACGCCATCGACGAACACACACCGGTGAGAAAAAATTTGTCTGTCCTGTTTGTGACAGGCGATTCATGCGAAGTGACCACCTCACAAAGCATGCCAGGCGTCACATGACCACTAAGAAGATCCCCTCCTGGCAGACAGAGGTTCGAAACCTCAATAAGATAACAGCTAAGGCTCTGCCAATTAGCATGCTCTTACCAGCTTCAAACTAAATCGGACGCGCAATCATACACACAGACTCTCTAATGGAGTTTACCGCTGCTAATACATCTCATGGACAAATCTAAACATGCACTGGACTTTCTTCTTCTTTATTCTGTCTGTTTTATATACTTTGCAAATAATGCAATTTTGTTTACTCATTCGTTATAATGATTTACACACTCTTTTTGCCAAAGTATTTGAACTATGTTTGTCTTAAATGAGTATAATTACATGTACAGTCTGTTGTAAATGAATTGTTTATTTACTGAATACACGAAAGTTATGATAATCTGTATGTGGGAATTTATCTACACTGCGACTGCTATGATCATATAATTTGTTTCATTTATTTAATTTGTATTTTCAGTAAACAAATAAGATTCAACTTTGTTTTTGTGGTTCTTGAATGCTGTATGTTTTGTTGGTGACTACGGTACATAAACTATTTTAGCAGTTAAAATAGAAATATAGCTCCGACCTGAGCAGGAAGTAAGAGCAGGGGTTTTAAAAAAGATGTTCCTGGTAATGACAAGCTACTGAGTAGTTAATCTGTAACTTCCACCACTCCTTGTGCTGCTTGCTTTTTCCTGTGTTGTTTAGCTGACAACGATCTGGCGTTTCCTGTGTGCTGTGCGAGTCTCTGCACTGGTCCAAATCACCAGTTGACATTTTATGATTGCATAAGGGAAGAAAATAGTGTATTACACTTGACTTAGTTTATTTGGTTACATTCGACGCATTCTGTCATATGACATATTTAGAGTTGTTGAATCAAAATAAGAATCTAGACTTTTCTAATAAGTCACTCATATTCAACTTAAAAAAGATAACATTTTATATGAATAGATACAGAACAGTAGTTTAAGACTAGTAGAAAAAGGAACGCAACACAGTTGTAAGTTCTCACAATGAACATAAAATTAATTAATTAAAATGTTGAGACTGTCCTCACGTGCTGACAAACAAATTTAATGTACCCCTAAAAGCGTAGAAATACAAGGTTGTCTTAAAATTGCCCACTAATATGCTATGGGTGGACATACATAAAGTGATAATTAAAAATGTTATGTACTCTTGATGGGTCACTGGATCACTGGATATGGTCAAATAAAACACCAAACTGTAAATATCAGTGCAGAATAATTGTTAAATAATCTAACCGTGTAAAAAGTACAAATGTAAAAAAAGTATCTAAATTAAAAGCTGTACAAGTTAAACTTATTTTGAAATGTCACCATACAAACAGTAAACATGTAAACATACCACTCTCTCCATGAAGCACCTAAAAGTCTAAAAAGCAGAATTTTGATTAAATTCTTAATTTTTATGATTAATTATACATGTCAAAAATACTTTCTATAAATCTTGGCTCAGAAAAAAACAATTTAAAACGTGTCGCTTACAAGAGAAAAAAATCATACAGAATTAACACACCCAGATAAGGTCCAATGTCTGGACCAATCAGATTGATTATAAACTGGAGTACTGGGAGGCGCGACCAATCAAATTGTTCAGCCGTTATCCCGCCCACTGCCTTACTGACCGACTTTACAAAGGCAGTGGGCGCTTTGTTCGCTATTCAAACGACTACATCGACTACAGCGACATCGTGTGGACAAAACATGTACTTTATTTATCTGGAGGATAATTTGGATTTTAGCCTCACAGGAGAAGCCTAAAAATAAACATGTCATTTCATTACTTGAAAGAACAGTTCTGGAATATTCCTCTTAAAAGAAACCAATCCTAAATATTTAATCCTTTTAGGGATCCTAAAACATTCCTGATATTCTGAATAATTAATACACTTTAATAACTTAGGTAAATTACACTTAAATTAATGTCCGTGTGACATTCAGACCTGGTTTTGTATTGCAACCAAAATTCTAGTTTTATTCATTTTAATATATTACTAAAAGCTAACTAGTAGCTACACTTTCTCATAACACCGTAGTCCAGTCGCCAGCTTCAATCATGCCTTAATGCACAGCATTTTCAATTTAAAAATACCTTTTTGTACTTTTTAATTTCACATTGACTCTGACATATAATCTAAAACCTGTTTAAACCCTGTTAAAAATCTTTAAACCCTGTTAAAACGTTTAAAAAGGATTTCTCCTCCTTCTTATCAGCTCTGTATTTAAACGGCCACACAGATGTTAAAGTTACTGTATGACACAGCGTTCGTAAGACTGTTCCTCACTGCTGGTGCTCTTCAGACTTTGTGTTTTGTTCTTCTGACTCTGAGCTGCTCCTGAACTAAGTGCAATGATGTGCTGCAGTAGCGCTTTACTCTCACTAGAGGGCAGGTTGTAGAAGAAATACTGAGGAGCCATCTGGATGAACCTGACAACAAGACAATATATTCAATATATATATGAAATTATTACAGGGTTAAAACAAACACACACACATACATACATACACACACACACACACACACACACAGATGACAATTTTAATATGTCCAATTAAACTGATTGCATGTCTTTGGACTCTGGGAGGGAATCAGAGTACTCAGAGCCTTTTCTTTTAATTGGAACATTAAATTGGAAACGGACTCACTTTAATGTCCATTTTGGGAGCATCTTGTATGTTATTTTGACAAAACACACAAGTAACGATGCAGGTTTGTGTTTATAGTTTTGTTGTTAGATTTATTCATCTCGGTCTTGTTTAGCCAACATACAACACACATGTACTTACTCATGTGCTGAAATCTGGGTGATGGTTCGGATGCAGTTATTCTCAGCCAGCATGTGTTCATGATATAAAACCCACTCGGGAAGGTTTTGTTGACACGGTTTGGTTCCATAGCCAGAAAGAGGGTGAATCTGTGCCACATGCTTGTGTGTAAGTATGAAGTAATTTCCTGTGCCATCATGGTCTCTTGCCACCTAAACAGGGGACAGGCGTATATTTTATTCATATAATTCATATTAACAAGTTAAATAAATAACACATTTCTTATAAAATCAGGTAATTCAAGGTAACACCACTGGTAGCATTATACCAGTCAAATCAATAAGATGAGGTGGCACAAGTGCCTCCCTCTGTGTACTATCCTAACCACCCGATGCTATATGTACTAGGTTTATAACTTTATGTGTCAAATATTAAAAATATATTATTAAATATAAATTATATATTGCAGCCTGTAGATAGATTAGCAACCTGTCTGTTGTGTATTTCATCCTTGTGCAAGGTTTCCTGAGTAATTGATCCACTTTAATTATTATTTTACAACTGAATTGACTGAGTCGGATGAGATCTAATCTACTGACTTTACCTGCATGAAGAAACCAGACAGCAGTGCCCGTTTTATGTTCATTGTGTTGCTCTTGGAGCCGAATGCTGGCAAGGACACTGGCAGCTCTAATCGTTTCAGGATATCATTAAGCTCCGCACGAACTGCATCAGCCGTCTCAAGAGCCGTTAGACTCAGGAAATGTTCATCACACCACTGCTCAATGCTGTAATCTTAGAAACAAACCACACAGGCAGGTTCAAACGTTTGAAAATAATTCTATGTGCACAAATATCCATGTTTATTTATTTATTCCATCTATATTCCAAGTATTCCTGAGCTTAATGGGGCGGAGTGGTTATAGCACTGTCGCCGCACAGCAAGAAGTCCCGGGTTCGATCCCCGGGTCTGTGCGGAGTTTGCATGTTCTCCCCGTGTCAGCGTGGGTTTCCTCCGGGTTTCCTCCCACAATCCAAAAACATGCACTAGGTTGATCCGAAATGTGTAAATTGTTCAGTAGTCATATACAAGATCCCTGTAGAGATACAGGGTTGGGGAAAGACTTGGCAACCTTTCCCGTAAAATGTAATTGCAGAGATACTCTGGGGGTCGGTAACGGTTCACAGAGTAACCCAGGGTCAAAGTCAAATGAAGGGTAAAATAGAGAGAGCTACTGGGATTGTAGTTGAATTAATTTATTTAAAAACACAATACAAATGACATGCATTCAAAAATCATTCATAAAAGGATGAGCGTGTTGTTCCTTATAACATTTAGCACATTAACTATTTAAGAAAGTGACTTTGGCGTTATAATTACAGTCTGAGAGAGTTTAAGGCTTAGCTTAACCTAGCAGTAATGGGTCTTGAACCATCATCCTTTGGATTACTAGTCCAGTACGTTAGCAGTACACTAGGTGCGTCCCTGCCAGACAATAAAATTTTATCATAAATGAAGCTGGTCCACGGTAACCTGGCGGGGGAAAGGCTGCTTCAATTCCCAACACATTTAGGACCTTTTTTCCTCCTATCACTCCAATCAGGGCGTGTCTTGTAACCACTAGGCTACAACGATATCTTTATATGCAGGATGAAGGGGGGAAAAGTTACTTGAACTTGATTAATGCAAATACTGAGTGAATCAGGGGAAGTCTGCACTCGGAACGTGGGGGGTAACTGAGATGGGTAATAGGTCCATAAAGGACTCTCGACAAGGGTCATAGGCCATTTCTTTCCTACTTCAGTCATGGTCAATAGAATCAAACTGCAATCACTTTGAGTAGGGGTTCAGAATACGGGGGCCGGCTTCGTAACGACAGGACCAGATCCAATTTACACTGAGCGGAAATGGAATTTAGCCCCGGGTGGGTTTTTTATTCTGGTGTCTGCCGACTGTGAGATGTTATTATTGGGTAGCGGTGCTGTTAGACTGACCTGAACCTGCACAGGATGACCATGGCTGTGATGAGGGACACCAGAGACGTGCTGTAACCCACCGTGTACAGAGCCTTCACCGAGGCGTAGTACATATCCTGCAGGAACATGTCCATGATTAATGGATCCAATCGATCAAAACTAGGCCCATCCGAAACTCAGTAGATCGGATATCGAAGAGCAAATGGTACGTGATCCGATCCGACTAACTTTAAATTCAGGATAAAGAAATGTCGCTCTCTTAAAGAGACAGTGCCCATTTATTTTCACACAGCGACCTACAACTACGGACAAGCACACAAACAAAACTAAACTTTATAGATACACTGTAAACAATCTTTACCAAATCTGATTAGATTGGTACTGATATCAGCAGATTCTAAGTTTAAAGTATCATATCGAGAACGAACAAATATCAATACAGCCTTCATTACAATGACAAGGCACTTACTGGGAGGCTCCGATTTCCTTTTACTATCCAAAAACATGAAGATGAAGTCTGGTTAATTTGAGAGACAGGAATTGTCCTGTGTGTGTTTGTGTGTGTGTGTGTGTTTCTGTATTTTAAAACAGACTGGCAATCTGTTCGGGTGTTTTGTGTATTCGCTCAGCATGTGTAAAACTAGATAATGGATGTATGTATTTATGTATGGATGAATCAATCTGCTATAGGACAGAACATACCGGTTTGGTTGAGTTCTCGTCACTCAGACAGGCGTCCACATAATGTGGGTACGGCTCGGACCATCCATCCTCAGTACAGTTCCTACTGATCTGCCCAGGACCTAAATAAAAAGAACCTCATTGCATAAACTAGACAGGACGTCCGATGTACTTTAATTGGCTCTCAGGGGTCGCGGATCTGAAGTTTTCTTACCGTCCTCTGGACTCATGAAGTCGAAGAGAGTTGAACAACTGACCACCACAACCTCGCCCACGCTGGCGGCCTCCCAACATGTCAGATTATCCCACTCCCACGGACAGACTGAAATACATCAGAAGGACTAAATCAGGGGTCACCAACGTGGCGCCCGCGAGGACCTCATGAGTCGCCCGTGGGCCTGTTCTAAAAATAGTTCATTATAGTGACACTTACCAGTGAACTGCATTTATCTTTTTTTCGCTATTCTTTTTAAAATCACACGTGCATTTGTATAAATTAGAAAATTATAATCTATGTAAAATATTCTACGTCGACTCGGTACGTTTGTGTTTACCTTCCGGTTTAAGCCATTAGTGAGAAAATATCCTTGTTGTAGATTTTAGCTGGTCCGTATTAAACAAGAAATGTTTCTAAATATGTAGAGAGCGAATACATAAACTACAAGCGTGCACGCTATTGCGATTTGATTATTAGAGAAATATAAATTATGACTCAGGCGTACACGTTCATGCAAGTGATCGATGCTAATGTTTACGGTCAGCAGTGAGTTGTGGCAGGAAGGCCATCCGACATAAAACGATGATCCGCCACACCGACCCCCTAATTAGGAGCAGCCGAAACACGAGGAACGAGAAGAGGATGCAGGTGCCTCGGAAACTCGCCGCTATGCTTCCTCGAGGGAGTCATTCCAAATTGTTGCTTTGCCTCGGCAGCCTGTAGTCTTCCTCTGTGCGGTCCCGGCGGTGCTGATCCTGTCCGTGTTTGCTGATATAAGCTCGTGATGCTATATTTAGCTCACGCTTTTCCTTTGCACATCTTTCCTCGCTAGAGGCAGGCCGGTGATCTTCGCGGCGGTAATGTCGTGTGTCGGGATGCTTTTCCGAACATGAGATCGCTGCCTCGTGCCGATCCCGATCGGATGAGACACGAGTTATTAAAAAGAGAATCACCGGAGACTTTTAATCTTAAAGATTAAAAGATTCACACGTCATTTCCGACACTTAATGTGATCACAGAAAAATGCTCAGGGGCTTCTGGTGTTTCTTTTCATTTCATGGTTTAAATCTATTAATCGTCCAGTACAAATGTTTAATGGCGCCGTGTTTAATATTCCGCCTGGGTTTAAGTTTATTGTCATATTTTGAGACTCGGAAATACATTTCTTATTACTAAGAGCCGTATATTATATTTAGAAATGGCATGCCTAGCTATAGGACGTGCATTGATACAATCCCATGGTATCTGGTGCTCCCCAGGTCTGCATGGGTGTCCTCCGGGTACTCCGGGCACCATCCCAATGGCTTAGTGGTTCGCACTGTCGCCTCACGACAAGAATTCCCAGGTTCCATTCCCAGGTAAAGCAATCCGGAGCTTTCTGTTGTGTGCGTGTCTGTGTAGGTTTCCTCTCGTGGTCCAAAGACTTGCTGTCAGGGTAAGTAGATATAATGAAACTGGTGTGTAGTGACTATGCTGCCTGTTTGTGATTCCATTGGAAAATCAACCCCCCCTTTGAGTACAGAAGGTAAATTAGTTAATAATTATTTTACATAATTTTAATAATTTTGCATTTTAATAATTATTACAATATGGCTCTATAGTTACTTGGTATCCAATTGATACCCAATTTTGCAGCGTGTGCAGAGGACACTGATTGTGAAATGGAGCCTCAGAATCAGATTAGTTTTTTTAGGCCTTGTGGCGTCTACTGCTCTTCCTCTAATCTGTTTCTGTTCTGTTTGGCAGCCCAGAAACCAAACCAATTACGTCTTAAAGGGCAAATAGCAGCAAGAAAAATAGAAAGAGGAAGAGGAAGGGCTAGAGAGGAGTGTACACGACGTACATTGTGCAGAGTAAATAAAGAGCATGAATAAATATTGACATCTTCAAATCGTATTTTAATCCATTGCATCTATGATGGATTGGTATTAGGGGAGTAAAAGAAGCCATCTTGGGGCAGTCGTAGCCCGGTGGTTAGAGAACTGCACTTGTGATTGGAAGGATGCCGGTTCGATTGTGCTGGAGCAATGCACTGAACTCGTAACTGCTCCCCGGGTGCTGGGGAAAAAAATTCCAATCGGTAATCACGCGGTACAGTGACGTGAACAGAGATCAGCTTCACATCTGCACAACAGCATTGGGCTACACACCAAACCGTGAGGTGTGCCTGTAGATCACAGAGAAGAATTGACTCTGGGATCAATTACTAGTCAGGGTGAAATGAGACTCCCAGATTTAGTGATCGAAGTGATTAATACGACCGACGTAAACAAGGACGGTGGAGTATTCAGATCGCTGTGAATCTAAAGAACGAACTGACTCATGAATCAGGTGAATGATGATACGCAGCCTCGACCAGGCCGAACTTAAATATCTGGTCGTCATCACACGTTTTTTTTTTAGTTCACACCACAAGTCTCATACTCAGTGGACAGGACAGCAGGACGGAACCCGTGTCGTAAGGTGTGATACGATACAGTAAACAGCTCCAGCAGAGTTTGAAATAATGCTGGTGGTCGACACTGACCTTCAGAACAAAACATAATGACAGTCTCTGCTATTATTTATCTTACTGCTTCTTTTGCTAGTGCAACCGTTTTGTGTCTTACTAGAATTGTCTTACTGTCACTGCAAGCTGACCGTTTGTTCTAATTCTGGGGAAAATGAAGAAATGAAATCAATAAAACGAGAACAAACTGCCATGGAGACGATGTTCAGAGAGTCTTACGCATTCTTCTTATGCATGAGGATTATCTTGCATATTGACTAGTGACAGACTAGTTAACGTTACGTTTGTCAAGGCTTTGTTTTTTAGCTACGTCGCGTATACTAATGAGCTGTTGCCGGAAACGCTCCACCTCCTTCGTGTTCACGCTTTCTTTTTTAAATGTCAGAAAACATGTTTTAACAATGATTAAACCCAATCCGTGCAGTGAGATACACATTTACACACACTAGGGGGCAGCATTGAGTAAACGTGCCCGGCCAAGCCATAGACACGGCACCCAGAGAGCAGTTAGGGGTTCGATGTCCTTGCTCAACAGCACTTCAGTCGTCACCTGACGACTCGAGCCCGATTCTATAACCAGCGGGCCATGGCGGGTCCGAAACCTTTTACTATCAGGTAAAAGTTTTTATTCCTTTCCTGGAAGGGTTTATGGAAAAATGTTTCATCCGACAGATTTTATACCAAGCTTCTTACTTCTTATAACCGCTGTAAAATGCAGCGGTCTTCGTCAGAAGAGTGATCCTTCAAGTCCGTCTAATAAAACAAATCTTTTTCTCCCTCTTTTCCAGCATGACCTTTATAAAACATACGCTGACTAATTTTCCCAAGTTGTTTTAGTTCTTCGTTCAGTCAGAATGATCTAGAGTGGCCTTCAGGGTGCCGGTGCCTGAGTCACAGTTCTCGTCCTCGGCTCGTTCTCTGTAAGTGTGTGAGCACTCCAGCTGGCTCAGCCGAGCCTGGCACGGTAATTGCTGCCAAGTGTCACAGGCATGACTTCCTGTTTACTGACATTAAATACGAGGCTTGAACAGGAACATGCACCCGGACTGGTGCAGCGGCTTCTATGACACATTTCTTCTCTGTTCTTGTACTTGTTGAAGTCGAGGGTGGATGAAGATGGGGGGGGGGGTGCTGTCAGTGTGTAACAGCTCTGAGGGTAACAGCCGCTTCTCTGGCTCTGATGTAATGAGTCTTTGAAACACAAACAACAGAAGCGATTGAGAACGGGAGGAGCAGCTGACACCGGCGTGTCCAAGTGCCTGGAGGGGGCGCACTTCCTGTTTACACCTCGGATATAAAGAGGCTCTGTCAGCTTTTATTCAGGAATCTCGTTTGATCTGGGATCAGCTGCTCAGTATAAATACAGAACATTCCGGCTCTGTTTCCGTTCTTCCAGGAGAAATACGGGGCGCAGCATGCAGAGGCTAATAGACGCATCTCTGCTTTAGAGGGGGATCTCGCCGAGACCACCGCCATCAAAGACCAGCTACAGAAGTACATCAGGGAGCTGGAGCAGTCCAACGACGACCTGGAACGCACCAAACGGTGAGACCAGGGGGGTGCTGTGTATGAATGCTTTCAGCCAATCACAGCGCGGTGACTCATGTTTCCTGCTCCACCCGCTTTACCTCCACTGCTTGTGTCGTCAGGGCGACCATCATGTCTCTGGAGGACTTTGAGCAGCGGATGAACCATGTGATCGAGAGGAACGCCTTCCTGGAGAGCGAGCTGGATGAGAAGGAGAACCTGCTGGAGTCGGTGCAGAGGCTGAAGGATTAGGCCCGAGGTCAGGGGCGGGGTCAGGGCTGGGGGCGGAGTCTGTACAAGTACCAGTGGGTCAGTTTTTTAGCTTGACGCCAATGTTTTTTCGTGTGTTTGTGTAGATCTGAGACAGGAGCTGGCGGTGAAGCAAAAGCAGGATCGTAAACCTTCGCTCAGTCTGTCGATGGACAGCGAGAAGGCGGAGTCAACGCCATCACACACGCCGTCTGCTGCCTCCTCACTCATCACCACACCAGCCAGAACCATGGGACCACCAAGCGCATTCAACACTCCCCCATCGTCCTATGGCCGGAGTGAGTATACACACATACAGCGCCTTGCAAAAGTATTCGGTTACCTTGAGCTTCTTAACCCTTTGTCACATTTTATGCTTCAAACATAAAGTTAGGAAATTGTCATTTTTTTTCTGAAAAAAGAAAATCCAGAAAATCTAACTTTCTGCTTCTGGTTAAAACTCTAGCTGCGGCATTTTGAACAAGTTGTAATTTACGTAATGATCTATTAGGACAACCTGTCAGAAGTGAGTTACAGTAGTCTTACCTTCAGTTTATAAAGGTGTGAATTAGTTTCTCTGCATTTTAGAAGGAGAGGATATTTCTTAGTTTTGAAATGTTGTGGAGGTGAAAAAATGCAATTCTAGCAATATTGCTAATGTGCTTGTTAATCGATAATAACACCTAGATTATTTACAGAAGAACTGGGGCTGATTAGAGAGTCATCAAGGTTTAAAAAAGTAGTCGAAGCTATGTTTATTTTGTCCTTTGTTCCAACTATGAATAGCTCAGTTTTATTACAATTCAGAAGTAGAAAGTTCAAAAAAAGGGGCCGTAATAAAAAAAGGGGCCGTGGTTAAGAACCCAGTAACATTTTTATATTGTACTTGAATTATTTTAAAACTTTAGTAAAGACTGCATCTTAAGTTTTTGTCAAAGTGTAGCCAGAACATTGAACACCGCAGGACCTTCGCAAGTAGAGAGATCACAGGAAAGCGAATAAGGCAGCATCAAGCAGAGAGGTGTGACATTAACCTCCACTTCACCCATTACCTCAGGTCCAGGACTTCCATGCAAACAAGCACACAGTGGGATTCCCAGTAGGATTGGAGTAATTAAATCTGCCTTTTGCTTCTGTACTGCCGGCAACAAGGTGTACAATCTCAGTTTATTATTGATGAGACGACTATCACTTATCTTGTAATTTAACATGCATTGTAGTTAAAGAGGCAGTCTCATGAAAAGAAAAAGCCTTTATTTCAATGTTATACTAAAATAAAGTAACTGTCACATTTTTTCTTAT
>JAOUQU010255340.1:0-13468 GCA_028566735.1 Ammoglanis amapaensis
AGAGAGAGAGAGAGAGAGAGAGAGAGAGAGAGAGAGAGAGAGAGAGAGAGAGATAGAGAGATAGATAGAGAGATAGAGAGATAGATAGATAGATGGATAGACGGATGGACGGACGGACGGACGGACGGACGGACGGACAGACAGACAGACAGATAGATAGATTAGATAGATACATACATACATACATACATACTTTATTAATCCCGAAGGAAATTAAGGCCTCAGTTACAGAAATCAAGACAAATAGTAGTAAGTAATAGTACACACAGTACAGAGATTTACATTTATACACATACACAAAAAATGGAGTTTGACTTTATCACACACAACTCCTAATCCTCCGGACAAATTGAAATCAAATGTTAGTTAAAAAGAAAAGAAAAAACACACACAAAAGAACTCAATATATTTACTATTACAATCATTAGTTAGTCATCCTTTAAAACCAGCCATCAAGTTAGATGCAATCAGATGTAGATGCCAGCATACTACAGGAGTGACAAACAGTAATCCCCTAATGACTCAGCACTGGGGTCAGATTTGACATTGACATTTAAAACAATCTCTGATGCCAAACAACACTATGAAAAAGTATTTCTACCACAACTAAGTCCACAGCCATGAATAGAGCTTCAGTGTGATACTGATATATGGGGTTGTTAGAAAAATCAGTATTATGACTATTGGTCATAGTATGACTTTATTATAGAAATTAAATATTTTTTAAAAAGTAGTGTTTTTAAGTTCCACCCTGTCTGAAATTAGTGTCAAAAAACGATCATTCCTTTTGAGAAACAGAACCAGCAAACACCACATTAGCCTATATGCTAATTTCTTATACAGGTTGCAATGGCACATTTCTTCTGGTTTCTTAAATAAATAAACAAGTCTGACGGTTTTTTCTTATCACACCAGGGGGCGACAAAAGTCGTCTTTTATCCACCAGTACACGTATAGATACAAACGTAATAATCTAGTATAAATGGTCCATTCGCTAAGACGTTTATTAATTTAAGTCTTGGTTGTCTTTGTATAATATTTTAACTTTCTATAAGGTTTATGTCAGTTTATGCCACTTCCAAATGTACATGTGAACTACAGGATCTGACAGAAAGAGCATTATTATGACAATGAGAATATATCAGTTAGATTCAAGGAGTAACCCAACTATTCTTGAGCTTGAGTCTTATTCTGCTTCCTTTTGAAAACAGTAAAGAACCCAGCAGAAAAATGGAGAAATAATTTAAAAAATAATAAGAACAGACAACTCACAATTGAATTTTGCATCCGGTATAACAAATGTGTCTGCTGGTGACTGTAATTCGTGGCTTGTGTGGTGATGGCCCTGCCCATTGTTGTGTGCACAGCACCACCCTTCTGTACAATGTCAATGGTATCCAGGTTTATTTTTGTCATGGCTTTGGTCATCTCTATATACATAACATTTGCTACAAAATCAGAAGGGCTGTGTAAATTATCATACTGAAGCTTTAAATGGTTGATTTAGCTTTAGTAATTGTTGTTAAAGGTCGTTGTTGTTAAAGTAGATGCAGAACTTATCCAACGATCCAAATAACTTATATACAGTACATATTTCATTATAAAGTAGTGTATATTGATTGATTAAACGACAATGTTATTATAAATTATACTCATACACACTAGACCACTAGATAAGATGTTAATAATCAATTTTGTGGAAAATTACTTGTTACAGCGGATAGGAGGAGAGAAGAATAGAAAAAATAAATGACAAAAGTATAAAGGAATGCAAAATTTAAAAAGTCATTAACATATCATAAAAAGATAAATCATATAGTATCAAAAAGACATTGCCCAAAACGCAAAAATATTAAGTGCACATTAGGAGACACTTAGAGACAACTGCAGAGGTTACGTTATATTACTGTATGTTTAAAGACCAAACATTAGCATTAATCAAACCTTTTAGGATGATAAATGGGCACAAATGTTTTTTTACACAATTAAATGTTATTTAAAAAGCCTTCCAAGTAAAGTGCTGAATTTGAATCTCACAACAAGTGTATGACTAACACTGCAGACATTCCATTATGATTCCTACTCTGTGGGTGGGCATTTGATTAGAGTGGAAGTGCACTTTTTATTTTTATTATTGCAATTTTATTTTTGTATTATGCATCTTTGTTTAAAAGACAGATACAAAAATTAAATTACTTGAAGAAATTATACTATGAGGCATAAAGTATTGGTTTTAATAAGATGTTAATAAGATACTTTTAATAAGTAAATGGTTTTAATTAGATGTTTTGACAATCTATTTGGTTAAAGACCAAATGTTGGTGTAAGAAAGACAAAAGACAAAAGACAGCCAAATGTTCCACCCAGCCTCTGTGAAATGACAGCTGTGTTTAGAAAATGGTGAGGAATAAAATGAAGTTTTAATGAGCCATTGTGCTAGACTGAACAGTTCAATGTCGGAAGAACACAGTAGCTCAAAGCAACCACTTCATGTGTGTTTGGGTTATATTACTAACCCTTTCATGTGGTTAGACACGATGTGCTATTTGTGTTCAGTACTTAAACTTCACTCGACTATTTTTCTACTGTAGAGACCAACAGCTTAAAGCACGCAGAGTAAAAAATCCATTTACTTTTGCACCTGTCTTACATGGCCAAATGAAGAGTAAAGTGATGATTTTTTTAAAACCATCACTGAGTATCTTGAAGTTCAAATCTAAGGATACAACTGGTTGTATCTGAGGGACTGAGATGTTTCAGTCTTATTAAGAGACAACACATTAGACAATGAATACTTTCCAGAGGCATAGTCTAAAGTCACAGTTGTCAGAAGTGGATTACCTGTAAATAAGCCATCTACTGTACTCCCATTAATTAACCATCTTTTGCTTTAATGACAGATTTGTATATAGCACTTGCCTAAATCAACTTGGAATTTTTTTTCCAACAGTCTTGAATGGTTTCCACGTCATGACTTCACTCTGTGGTTATTAGTAATAGTGTCACTGGCATGTGTCAATGATTCATGTTGCAGACGCAATAGACAGAGGTAAGGGTATAAATACTGGAGCAATACTTTATGTACTGTATCTGACATAAGAAATGTCATTGCAGTCTCCAACTCATTTGCTCGCCTTCACTGCCACTTATTCTGATTAGAGTCAGTATGTCATTGAGTGCTAGCTCCAATCTCAGCTCTTATAGGGTACAAAACTAGGGTACATGAAGGCCAAGTGAGGTTTGTCTTTGCTTGATTAAGGCTCTGCTGAAACAAACAGTCATTACTGTTTGAGTTTGAGTGTCCACCCCACAAACACATGCCACATATTGGTCATCATTTCCTGCACTGCTCTGTCAGTTTTATTTGCCATATAATTCACAAGGCCACAGTAAAATCCCAAACTCTTCCTGAGTAGCTGGATTTAGTCTGAGGTTAAGCACTGCTACCACACAGAACAGCCACATGGTACACAGTTACCACGCTGAGCATGAAGCTGGTACTTTAAGACCGGGCACTGCACATAGCAGAATGCATGAAAAAATTGCTTAACATTTTGTCATGGAAGCAAGCAAGCATCCATTCTTTGAGATTAGTGTGTCGTTTTAAAGGCCGCTTGTCAATTTTTTCTCAACATTAAATCACACACACATTATATCAGGAAACAGTGTCTGCAAATGGAAGTCACTTTAGATTAAAGAAGCAAAGCTTATTGTTTAAAGCGGTGTAAATTAAATTGCTTTTTATTTGTCATTACACATATACAGATGTACAGTACAACAAAATGTCTCTTCTTATATCCCAACTTGTCTGATAGTTGGGGGTCAGAGCGCAGAGTCAGCCTACGTTCGGCGCCCTGGGAGCAGACAGGGTTAAGGGTCTTGCTCAAGGACCCAACAGTGGCCGTGTAGCAGAGCCTGGAATAGAACCCCCAACCTTTGGGTTCATAGCCCAGCGCTTTACCCACAGCCCACTGCTCTACCCACTAGGCTACCATGACTCTCTAAAAGATGTTTCATTTTGAAAAAAAAAAGCATCCAACTGTTCCTTTTTACGTAATTGAAATGTCCCTATTTCTGTTACAATACCAAAAAAAGTTAAATATAAAATGCTAAAAAGTGGGATCAGGGATCCAACTAATTCAACTGGTGACAAGTGATGTAAGGCAATTCGTGCCTTTTTATTTACGTTTGCAGTTAAATTTAATGTTAAATATTCCACTACTGTTAATATATGAAATTATATCTGGTGTGAAACAATCTGGGGTGCTAAACATTTTGTGGACCCCTGGGTTAGATGGTAGAGGATCCTGAGCAGCCGTAATACACGAATGATAAATTTCATCAGGCCTGGATGACCCGATTATTTCCAGGAACCAAACTATTAGAAAAATAATTTTACTCTGGAAATTGCAACACTTTTAATGTTTCCTCTAAACAAAGCTCTGACAACAGAGAATGAGTCAGACCACAAAACAGGAACAAGCAGGTTTTGGTGTGTGTGTGCCTACATAAAAGGGTAGGACACGTTTAAGGGCCTATCACAGACTGAACTCTAAACACGTAGGAGGGATTTCGTGAGTCGTGAAAATCACCAGCTGTCAGAACAGGTATGTCAGGCAGTTACACACTTTTGTGTGGAAGTTTGGGACAGGGAGCCAGATTGTTAGGGTTATGTAAAAACAACATGAGCTCAGCTGGCAGTGTTAAAGGTTGTTTAGCAGCACAAATGCACATGGATCCTTGGGTGCTGAAAGAGTCTGTTGTTCCGATTTATGTGCAGTTCTCCAGAGACAAGTACATTATAGATGGAGCCTCGGAAAAGCTGCGCAGAGAGCTGGAGGAAGAGCTGAAACAGTGTGGAGAGGAGCCAAGAAGTCATGCATGGTACCATGGAGGCATACCCAGACAGGTACTCTCACACAGATACATGCACATAAATGAAGGGTGGAGGCTGGAAAAACAATCTAAGTGTTATTAACATGCAACCCAGCAACTGCTGATTGTTTTTAACTATTTGAACTACATTGAACTGCTGCTGCTGATGTTGTGTTGATGTTGTGTTATCTTTGAAAGAGGCTCTTTTAAGCTCCAGCTAAAAATCCCAATATAAAATAAATAGTTTCTTACAGTTCATCCTTGAGACCAGCTTAGTCCATCAATCACTGATTAAAAAATACATCCAGATGATTAAAAACAATTCTGGACCTCATTTGAGCCATATTTTATCTACCAGGCTACCATTAGTCTTCATGGAAGATTAACATTTAAATAACATTAAAAAAAACCTCTATTATTTGTTTAGAATTAAACTTCCTTACTGCTTATTTTAATAATAGTTTTAGACATACATTTTTCACATACAGTTTTACACACAGATTACACATTTGTCATCTTTGGGCACTTTTCCTTTCTGACATAACTGATAAGCTCCATATAAAAAATATACAAAGCATGCAGAATCTGCCCTATATATTGCATAGTTAAATAACTATTAACTAACTTTATTAATTACTAACTTAAATGTAAATTGGTCAAATCAGAAGCTTAGAAATAATGTTAATAATTCATCACATGGTAATACTTTTTAATAGAGATGTTAAAGATAGTACTAAGGCTGACAACCACAGTATTGTTTACATCTGTTTTTTAGGGTTAAGAGTAAATAACAGACAAGGTTTCTCACCTTGTCATTGCACTTCAGCAGGGTTAAATAGGAACAAACCTGATAATGGTCAAAACAGTACAATGTTACCAGATCTGTAGATAAAGTGGGACACCATACCAAGCCCATTATAGTAAAGAGTAATGTCCATAATGTGTTCTTTAATACAATCATGTTTATAAGCACGTACATGCACACACACACACACACACACACACACACACGCACACACACACAACCACCTTTATTTAATTTATTACAGGATCAGTCTGTTGACACAAAAAACATGACAATGTCACTAAACAGTGGTGGACATCTAACAGAAGTTTGTTCAGCTGTATCTTCATTGCTTGCTCTGTGGTTTGCTAAATAGCTCAGTTGTCATCAGCTATCTATGGTGAAAATGATTATGATACATTTTCAACTTGCTGGAACGATTACATTCATATGTCAGTAGTGTCGTCTGCTGTTAATCTAGCGGTATAAAAACGTGATTTAAGTTTATGTCACTTGTTTGCTCTCTGGTTAAGTTTGAGTAGCACAGCCTAATTTTTTTTTTCAGCGCATAGATGCTGAACCTGCCTAGAACTGGTAGAGCCACTTCTACAATAAAAGCACGCAGATGCGCAACAAGATACAATGAGCTGTAGCGTGCATCATGTCATACATTTTAACAATAGAGTTATTATTGTCTTTCTTTATTTCATGTAAAGGAAGGTCATGCTCAAAGATGACAGATAAGTAACATGGCAGGTGTGGGGGACAAAGTACCCATGTGGTTTATGAACCATGAAACTAACAATCCATTATTCAGCATTTTAAACACAGCAAGCAGACTGAAAACAAAATGTAACATATGTAACAAAGATAGAGATGAAAAGAGTAACAAAAATCTTTGATATGGACTGTTTTTATCAAATAAAGTTATATGAAGAATAAAGCTAAACTACGATTATTATCATCTTAGATATTATTACTGCAAAAGCTGGTCTAGCTTGCTTGGTAGCATGCTAAATGTACATGGCAAAATCCATGTTTGTTTATATTTATATTAAGAATTAATACAATTACATGTTACATGTTAACAATATAAGCACAGGGTGTGAATGCAAGCAAAATATCTCAATACACCGATCAGGGACCCCAAATCGAGTAATAGGATGTTCCACTTCACACCATTGTTGAGAGTCAGAACTCCCTGGTTTGAATCTTAGTGTTGCTGGTTAGCTGGGTTTGGTATGGGAGTAGTTATCTCAATCTGTATAAACACTTCAAATCAAAAGATTTGAGAACAGAACATGAAGTTGCAGGATATGGACCTGTAAACAGTTGATCTCATCAGAAGCGTACAAATAGTTGTCAGTAGCCACAAAGATCTATAAGGAGATTTAGATTTTTTTGCCAATGTCTGAATGACCTTCAGAGTCCAGCACTTCCACTTTAATGTACAGTATATTTACCCACATACAACTTTTAAAATGACTCGTCTAGTTCAAAAAATATGAATAAAGGCCATAATTAAATTAATTATGTTGTTTGTTCTGTCAATAACAGGGCACATGCATTGCTTTGGAAATGTTTCAGTAAGCTAACAATGCAAATATTAACTCTGTATTTTCTTTATCAGGTAGCTGAGAGCTTAGTCCAGCGAGATGGTGATTTTCTAATTCGTGATTCACTCTCAAGTCCTGGAAACTATGTTCTAACATGCCAGTGGAAAAACAGTCCCCAGCACTTTAAAATCAACAAGCGTGTAGTGGTGATGAACGAAGCATACTCGCGTGTACACTACCTATTTGAAAAAGAAGGTTTCGACAGCATCCCTGCTTTGGTCAGATACTACGTGGGAAATCGTGAGCCTGTAACTGAAGTAGTTGGAGCCATCATATTCCAGCCCATTAACAGGACGTTACCATTGAGGTGCTTGGAGGAGAAGTATGGAGTGGGTACTATACAAGCAGAATCTGGCCACAGAGAGAGGAAGAACCCGAACTCCAAAAGACTCAGCTTGAATATCATGAACGGACAAGTCGCAGATCACACCCTCGGTCGTGGGAACCTCCTGAGGTGAGGAACAATCTCTAACATAATGTCACCTGCGTCATATTAATACCTCATATCTCATGTTCTCATAACTAAATTGGAGAGAACTCAAATACGTATGAAACTGGTGTGTCATTAAAATCGGCAATTAGCACGTGTTTGCAATATAAAAAATAGGGCTTGTAACGAATCAACAAGAATTTATAAGAATCAATTCACTTGGATGATTCTTTCGAATTGACTATTCTTTTAAGATAAATCAATATTCAGCAGGTCATGCTGGCCCTTTACATAAATAAAATATCATCAAAGATACTTTATTCTACCTTTTTTCTAAAAGGAAAATAAGTGCCATGATGGGGCAGCATAATTATTAGCTAGCACATCAGCACTGAGATTAAACTCAGGTTTGACTCTTTAAGTGTCTAATGCCAACAACAGACAAAATTGGTCTCCAAGTCTGCCAGTGATGAATTTTTTATTTAATATTATATATTTTTAGATCTGCTACTGAATGAAAGTACCTATTCAGTAACTGCAAGCGCCGATAAGCACTACAGAGAAAATAGAAACGAATTTGTTTTTCATAATTCGTGTTTATTAAATCAGGGACAATTGTATCGTGAATAGAGTTTTATGAATCCCATTCCATCGCTGTTAGAATTAAAAAATGGTTTACTATTTTTTTATTATAATGTAAAATGTTAGTCATTAAAGCTGTTTTTATTGAATTTAGAGACACCAATGTAATCAGTTGTGCTAAACATTTAAAAAGCTTGTAGTTTGTGGAAATCCCTGGTCTAGTCTGTATTGTTATAGCGGTGGTCAGTGGTAGCACAGCAGCTAAGGCTTTTCATCAGAAGGTCAAGAGTTTTAATCACACCGTCATTATGCCGCCACTGATAGACCCTTGAGAAATGCTTGGATTCACTAATTTTAATGCAAAATGAAAATACACTACAAAGAATGTGCATGTGTAGAAAAACCATTTCTGTGGTTAAGGCGGAGTCATCCGTGCATGCATGTGTAGCTGAATAGAAAGAAAAGCAAAACAAACCAACATAAAATATACCCCCAAATTACAAGTTTTCATTCTACATAAGATACACTCAGCAGAAAATCACTGCAGGGAGGCAATTTTCAGTGTCCTTTACAGCAAACAGCGCTGGTGATTCGTCTTTTCCTTTCAGACGAGAGACTATGTGACCTATCTTTCTTTTTTAACAGCAACAGAGACAAATGTGGGAGCCATCCGGCGTGTCTGAACCACGTTCAAGAGAGGAGACGGCCGCTAAAGACCCATCAGTCGGAGAGCTTTCTTCCACTCGGTGAGTGCGCCTCCATCTGCTTTCATTTTCATTTGACACGCTGTCCCACTCCTCCGATGATGCTACGCTACTCTGACAGCCTTGAAAGCCAGTTATTTCCCAGCATGCTTTTTCTTTTGCTGCTGCATAGAGGAACAAAGTCATTTTCAAAGTCATTGTGACATTTTTTGTCTAGAAAGCTCACTCTCGTAATCAGACGGGAGACATGATTCAAAGAGTTTGTGGCTAGAATAGATGCAGGAGAATCAGAAGAAAAGATTAAAGCAGAAGAAAAGTCACACTGACACTAATCAGATATAAAATTATGATATTTTACCGCTAAAGTCAACGTGATCTGATTCTGTAGATCAACTGTGTATGTTTTTGCTCAGATGAGGTAGTGTAACAATGTGTTAGCATTATGACTCTCTACAATTAACAAGTGAATCTCTAAACACAGTACCTGCTAGTACTTGGGACAAACTAGGTCACAGGTAAATATTTTATATTTCAAGATGATGTTAGAAGTAGAATGAAAGCTTCAGGATTTAAGCAGGTTCTAATGGCTAGATGATCAGATGTCAAAAACTCTTTAGTCTCAGTGGTACCCTGGAAAACTGGTGATGAAATCATGGGCTGCCAAGAATCAATGATCCATGTGGGGAGCAAAGGCTGGCCCATGTGGTCCATACTAACATGAGCTCTGGTAGCTCCGATTGCATAAGAAGTTTCTATCAGTTCTGATAGAAAAGTGTAGGACTTTATTAGCAGTACATGGTGGACCAACACAATTTTAGGAAATGTATCATTTGTTATCTGAATGTTATATGTGATTTATATTGATTATTAATAGAACATTGCACATCCTGTTTGACATAATAAATATGCAAATCCTTACTTTCAGGCTCAAGACCTCAGGCCCAAACACTCCACATGGAGGTGCAATCAACCCCTATATCGCCGGTGTATAGAACAGGCAGTGAGCCAGCACTTAGTCCTACGGTTGCTCGCCGTATGACCTTTGAGATGCAGCCAGGCGAGGCAATACGAGGTTCCGATAGCCAGCTGTGCCCCAAACCACCCCCTAAACCAAACAAAGTGTCCTGTCTGAGGTTCCCTCACTCACCTCTGACTACTTCAATATCTCCTGCAATGCCTCAAAAGCATTGCCCTTCCACACAGCAGTTAGCCACCCCTGGTAGCCCAGAGCTTAGCTACTGCAGACTCAGTTCACATAGTACTATAAAGTCAGATAAACTCACCACCAGTAATGGATATGTGGACAGACTAAAAGGTGAAAATAAAACGATAAGTGACCGAAACATGAAGCTGGATCGCAGCTCCTATCATCACGCTATCGAGGCTTTGGACCACAGCAGTGATGAGGAAAATGAAGGACAGCAGCGAGGAATCCGAAAAGGTGCTGATGTAAAGAAGGTTCGAGGATTCCAGAAACTTGTGTTTGAAACGGTCTCGGCGTTCAGACCGGGTGATATGGAGTTTAGGCTGTTGCCATTAGAAAATAAACCTCTGGAGATGTCAGTGCTGAAGAAGGCCAAAGAACTGTTGGTCAGTAAAGACCCCAAGACCATTGCCAAGCACATCCTGCAAGCAGACTGTCAGGTATGATGCTAACAATATTTTACACTGTGAAGCAGAACCGGAGGTTGATGTTTTGTTTCTATAGATGCCTTCTATTGGTCAGATATGCAAATCAAATGTTGACTCAATTAATGACAATCAAGGAATGTTTGAGTTCAAAAAATTTGACCTTTAATAGACTGTGACGACTTTTGGTTGGGAATCACACTGACCAATGGATGGCACTGTTGGTAAGAAGGTCAGGGTTCTTTTCATATTTATGTACGTTTCCACTCACGGTCCAAAAATATGCAGCCAGGTTAATAGGAGACATTGAATTGTACTATAAATATCTTGTCACTAGGATGCACAAGCCAGTTCCAGATCAATAGGTAAGGTTGTGTCAGGAAGGGCCTCCCACAAAAAAACTATGGACCATGATCCACTATGGTGGTGATTTGTGTATCATAATAGCTGCTAAACGTTTCCAGTACTACTATGAATTTTACTGGTAATTTTGCTCTTTTGTAGCTAATATAAAAGTTTATGGTTCTACAAGTAAAGTTTGGGTTCTACTTTATAAGTTTACAGTTCTACGCTAAACCTTTATAATACATTTAGTACTGAAAAAATAAGTACTTAATGAAATTAATACTACTAGCTTAGCATCACATTATTTACAAAGACTACTGACAGCTATTTTCCACTACAATAATTGTTGATGTAATGATGTTTGGTACTCCATGAAATTACTAACAGGGACTAGAGTGTAAATACTTGTAACTTGTACCTTTAAGAGTATTAGTTAAAAATGATTAGCTTGACTCACCTGTGAGCGATGGTAAGAATGGTAAAAAAAAAAATAGTAAATGAGCATACATATGTACGCTATATGCGAATGATATAAAATGTTATATGTTGTTACTACATGTGAGGGGTTGAGTGATCTAGGGGTTTTAATACAGCTACAAAACAAGGGGTATGTGTGACTGGGCGTTTGCTACGCTGGTGCCTTGCGACTATGACTGTGACAAACTGACAATCTCCAACATATAATCTCAGATAGCCAAGCTTGCAATTTTTATTATCCTGTTTTTGTTGTTGTTTCTGTCCAGCTTGTTTGTAAATAGTGAGTTTTGTGGATAAAAATAATATTTTAATATAATAATTATTTTGAAATAATATTTTACAGTGACTGACTTGCCCGACACTGACATTATAGAGTTTATGGCAACCTGCTAGTATATAGTAGTTTGGGAACATGCTTTATCATATGAAATCATTCTATTCTATTAATATAATAGATAAATCAAATAAAATGTTTAAGCACAAAGCCACATCCATATACTGATTACAATCAAGGCGTCAGAATTTATATAGTATAACTTCCAAGTTATTCTGGAAATGATTGTGAAAGCCTGTTTTTCCTGTATTTAATTAATTCATTTCCAGAAAAGGGACTAAATGATGTTTAAGGGTGTGTTAGTGAATCTAATCGATATTGTGCAGATGGGAATAATAAAAAAATAGGTTAGGTAATTTACACAAAAACTTAGTATTAAACATTGTGTTTCGTTTACCAGGTTGTACGGACCCTAAACGTATCAGAAGAAATGAAATGTCTAATGGGTGTGACTTCTGGTCTTGAGCTAGTAACTCTTCCCCATGGAAAACAACTCCGTCAGGATCTCATGGAAAGGTATATAGCGCACCAGGCAAGAAGAAAATACGGTGAAATTCCATCATAACCTTGCCTTGCTTATTGAATTATGCATCATAGACATAACACCATGGCGATTGGGGTTGCGGTGGACATTCTGGGGTGTACAGGAAGCCTAGAGGAAAGAGCAGCCACGCTGAACCGGATCATTCTGGTCGCCTTGGAATTGAAAGACTCAATGGGTGACCTTTATGCCTTCTCATCTTTAATGAAAGCACTGGACATGCCTCAGGTAGCGCTGACACTTTGTACAGATAAAGAAGTTTGGATGTGTTGTCTGACTGTAAGAAACATGCTAAAGGCATTTCGTGTGTGTATGTTTGCCCACAGATCACCAGATTGGATCACACATGGACAGCCTTGCGAAGGAATTACACACAGACGGCAATACTGTATGAAAAGTCTCTCAAACCTTTCTATAAAGGCCTGTATGAAGGAAGTGGTACGTTTTTTTAAGTGTCTACTGTGTTATTGTGCCTTGCCATTCTTTCCCTATAATGTTACAATTCCATTTTAAGAAGTAAATACAGAACTGAAACTAAAACCGATATATTTCAATATCTGAGAACTTTTTAGGACTCCTTTTAGGACTTCTGGGTAGGAGTCAGGTTAAAACATGTTATGTAGCTTGGTCATATTTGTTCTATCTTTCTTGCAAAAGTTCAAGTGTATTTTCTATGCGCAGCCCACTTTGGGTCACCCCACTGATATCAGTTGTATTTAGCTTTGGGCTTTGGCTGAAATTCCTGCCTGGTGTTGGAAAGTTTTCAGCTTTGGTACATCAAGCCACATTTTAAGCAACCGTAGGACAAATTAAGGAAATTAAGAATTACTTTTTTACTTTTACTGGGTTACTGGTGTCGTTTTGGTGAGCACGTGGTACAAAGATTAGGGCTATATCACTCTGCACATCTGCGGCGATCTTAAAAGTTCAACTGATCTGTATAATCTAGGGCTGTCCACAACCAAGGATTTTGTTGGTCGACCGGTCGTCATTTACTCCAACTAATCGACTAGTAGTCGACTAAAAATACCATTTAGACCGGGACACATATTTGTGAAGTTTTACCTTTAATGTCGGGCTGCCGCAGATCACAATAAAGCATGATCGCAAAAATGCTAGAAATGTTTACAACACTGTTTTAGCCGATTTTC
>JAOUQU010255448.1:0-13468 GCA_028566735.1 Ammoglanis amapaensis
CTCCCCCCCCCCCCCATTCTCTTTAGGTTCCCGTATCTAATTACCGGAACCCTGAACTGGACCTGACGGCCTTCGACCAGCAGCGTCGAAGGTTCGATAACTTCAGCTCACTGAACGTCTTCTGGGACTCGTCCAAGGTGGCGCTGGCGAGCATCGAACCCACCAGACCCATGGAACTGTACCTGAAAGAGGACGCCAACAAGCAGAAGAAGCTACACGGTGGGACGCGCGCACGCACACACACACACAAACACACACACACACACACACACACAACCGGTGTAAACGTTGCCGGGGTGGTGTGCAGGTCGACAGGCGGTTCTGGTGCATCGTGAGTCGGGAGTCGCCACCATCACTGTGAACGCCGCCGGTTACCAGACGTCTCACCTGGAGGAGGCACGAGTCCCACCTGAGGTAAGAACACACACACACACACACACACACACACACACCCGTTCACCCGTTCACCCGTTCAGGTCCCAGTTTAAAGAGAATTTCATTACAATCAAGATCTTAAAGTTTAAGATCTGATGGAGACCGAGCGCGTGTACACACAATAATAATCATAATAATATATTATAACAATATAATAACAATAATTATAACAATATAATAATAATATTATAATCATATATTATAACAATATAATAATAATATATTATAACAATATAATAATAATATATTATAACAATATAATAATAATATAACAATATAATAATATAATATAACAATATAATAATAATATAATAATATATTATAACAATATAATAATAATAATATATTATAACAATATAATAATAATAATATATTATAACAATATAATAATAATATATTATTACACTAATAATAATAATAATAATATAACAATATAGGGACAAAACGATGAGTGAAACTAAATTATAAAATGTGTGTGTGTGTAAAATGTTAATATGGTTTATAAATGTTAAATGAAACATTGTGATAAAAATGTTAAAAGTAATAAAAATATAAATATATAAAACTTCTAAATCACGATGGCGTGATTATTTTAGCGAGAACGCCGCCGCCGTTTCCTGTCTAGAGAGGAAACGCTCTCTGCTGCTCTTCTCACCACAGTGCACATTTACACTTGTACCAACGGGGTTGCTGGATGCACCAGAAACCCCCTGAACACACACACACACACACACACACACTGCCAGTTTGTGTCTGTTGCTGAGCGAGCGCTTTCATATTTATCTCATCGTCATAGCAACCGGTGCTGCATCTTTAATAACAGTCTTTGTGATGATTTGTATTGATGCCGCGACTCCTCGTTTCCTCCCCTCACCCCCGACCCCCCCCCCCTCACCCCTGCTCTGTACCCCAGCATGACCTTGTGTACCTGTTCTGTGTCCCCGCTCCAGTTTGAACCCTTGACCCCCGTCTCTGCTGCTCTGGACCTGCTGCTGGTGGAGGACGTGACGGTGAACCCGCCGTCTGTTACCATGTACAACCATCCAGATGTTCAGGTGAGAGTAACCGTCCTCACATACCACCAACCAGTCACACGGACAAACCAGGTGCCAACAATACTGGTACTGGATTAATACTCCACTAGTACTAGACCGATACTGAACTTGTACTGGTACTGGATTAGTACTGGATTAATACTCCACTGGTACTAGACCGATACTGAACTAGTACTGGTACTGGATTAGTACTCCACTGGTACTAGACCGATACTGAACTAGTACTGGTACTGGATTAGTATTCCACTGGTACTAGACCGATACTGAACTAGTACTGGTACTGGATTGGTACTCCACTGGTACTAGACCGATACTGAACTAGTACTGGTACTGGATTAGTACTCCACTGGTACTAGACCCATACTGAACTAGTACACTAGTAGAGTCGTACTGAGTTGGTACTGCAGTGGTTCTTGAGGAGAACTTGAGTGGTACTGGACTAGTGCTGTATTAGTTCTCTACTGACATTGGGTTAGTTCTGAACTCTGCTAGAATGGTACTGGACTAGCACTGGTAATAGGTTGGTTCTAGATTAGTACTGGACTAGTCCTCCACTGATACTGTTGTAGTACTGGGCTAGTACTGGTGTGGTACAGCGCCAGTTCTGGACCAGCACTAAACTGGTACTAGACTGATACTGAACTAGTACTGGTACTGGATTAGTATTCCACTGGTACTAGACTGATACTGAACTAGTACTGGTACTGAACAATATATTATTTATTTAGTAAAGTGAAACTGGTGTTCAGTTTAGCGTTTAATCAGTTACTCAGCTCTCAGGAGTGGTTGTTTATTGTTGTTGTTTATTGTTGTTGTTTAGATGGACTTGACCCTGCACCAGGGTTCGGGGTATTTTTTCCTCAACACGAGTGTGAGTGGAATCGCTGACGTGATGTTTCAGGAGAATCAGGGATCCGTTCAGGTGGGTTCAGTTTTCCTCGTCTCTCTTCCTCCTCTTCATGGTTTTCATCATCACCGCGTCCTGCAGGTGGCGCCGCTGCGAGCCGGAGTCTTACAGGTCATGGTTCACGACCTCTGCTTGACCTTTCCTGCTCCCACCACTGCCACGGTGCACGTGTCCGACATCCTGGAGGTTTACGTCCGGGTCGTAGAAAAGGTGAGTCTGGGACTTCCTGTACACAGCTTCTTATTCACACACACACACACACACACACACACACACACACACACAATCTCTTACACACACTCACACATATACATACGTATACGCATGATCACACTCACATTCATAAACACATTCACACATACTCGATGCCCTCTAGTGTCGTGGTGGTGAATAATTTATGACCTCGATACTGAACTATAAAAGAAAATGATGCTCTCTCTCTCTCTGTGTCTGTCTCTCTCTCGCTCTGTCTGTCTCTGTGTCTGTCTTTCTCCATCTCTGTCTCTCTCTCTCACTCTCTGTCTGTCTCACTGTCTCTCTCTGTCTGTCTCTCTCACTCTCTGTCTGTCTCACTGTCTCTGTCTCTCTCTGTCTGTCTCTCTCACTCTCTGTCTGTCTCTCTCACTCTCTGTCTGTCTCACTGTCTGTCTTTCTCCATCTCTGTCTCTTTCTCACTCTGTGTCTCTGTGTCTGTCTGTCTCTCTCTGTCTCTTTCTCTCTCTCTCACTCTCTCTGTCTCTGTGTCTGTCTCTCTCTCTCTCACTCTCTCTGTGTCTGTCTCTCTCTGTCTCTCTCTCACTCTGTCTGTCTGTTTCTCTCTGTCTCTCTCTTTCTCTCTCTCACTCTGTCTGTCTGTCTCTCACTGTCTCTGTGTCTCTCTCTCTGTGTCTCTCTCTCACTCTCTGTCTGTCTGTTTCTCTCTGTCTCTCTCTTTCTCTCTCTCACTCTCTTTTTTTTGTCTGTCTGTCTCTCTCTCTCTCTCTCTGTGTTAGGTGGAGATAGGGAAGTCAGTCATGGCGTATGTTCGGGTTCTGGATGATAACCGGGTTCCTTTCAACGCCAAATATTTCTCACACATGAACCTGAAACTGAAGTCGGCGTCCAGCATTCTGTCCTTACAGTGAGTGTGTGTGTTTGTGTAATCTGTGTGTGTGTGTGTGTGTGAGAGAGGGAGAGAGAGAGAGTGTGTTTGTGTAATCTGTGTGTGTGTGTCTGTGTGTGTGAGAGTGTGTTTTTGTAATCTGTGTGTGTGTGTGTGTGTGTGTGAGAGAGAGTGTGTTTGTGTGTGTGTGTGTGTGTGTGTGTGAGAGAGTGTGTTTGTGTAATCTGTGTGTGTGTGTGCAGACCTCTGTCGGAGTACTCTGAGAAGGACACGGCTACGTTCCGGGTGAAGGGGCTGGTGATCGGTCAGACCAGCGTCTCCGCCGTGGTGACCGATAAGAACGGCCGAACTGTGATGTCATCGCCTCAGCAGATCGAAGTACGTTTCACATCTAATCAAGTGTTTCTACAGTCAACGGGGGGCAATGCTTTATTAAAGACCTCGCTAATTCCTTACATGTAAATACACCGGTGATGTCATCGTCATGCCGTCGTCCACGGTGGGACCAGATCTGATCTGACCTCGATCTGATCTCTTTATTATCCTGTTTCTGTTCTGCAGGTTTTTCCACCTTTCAGGCTTCTGCCAAGAAAAGTCACGCTCATCATCGGTGCAGCCATGCAGGTCCGTTATTCCGTTACGCTGTGTGTGTGTGTGTGTGTGTGTGTGTGTGTGTGTGTGTGTGTGTGTGTGTGTGTGAGCGAGAGAGAGAGCTTCGTATAAAAGCAGATCCCTCCCCCGCTATAGATCACGTCTGAGGGAGGCCCACAGCCGCAGTCCAACATCCTCTTCACTCCCAGCGACGCCGGCGTGGCGTCCATCAACAGCAGTGGCCTGGTGCGAGGACTCGCCGTGGGTAACATGAGCGTCACCGGGGTCGTCCAGGCCATCGACACCGAGAGCGGCAAACTGGTGGTCATCTCTGAGGTCAGTGTGTGTGTGTGTGTGTGTGTGCGCGCGCACACTCACCATCATGAGGCACGTCTGTTTACCGTCGTTACAACGTAACCTCCTCCCCTGATGATTGTGATGTTTCCCAGGACCAAGTGGACGTGGAGGTGATCCAGCTGAAGGCCATCCGCATCCGAGCACCCATCACCCGCATGAAGACGGGCGCCACGGTAACCACAATTAAACATACAACATCGAATATAAATAATTAAAGGTTCCATCCGTCATTACAGTCACCAGCGCTTAATTCTGTTCAGGGGACTCACACTGGGGTGAATACACTCAACACCTGAACAGGTCACCAGTCAGTTGCAGGCTAGCCACACACACACACACACACACACACAGATGATTTAAATGAACCTGTTGGAGGAGACTGAAGTATCTAGAGGAAACCCACACAGACACGGGGACTATCAGGGGTCGACCACCAGAGGTCAGCATGATTCTGCTCCGTGTGTTTGAATCAGGAGGGTGTTTGTTCTATTCCGTGGCAGATGCCGGTGTACGTGATGGGTTTGACCAGCAGTGAGACCCCCTTCTCTTTCGGGAACGCCCTCCCGGGACTCACGTTCCACTGGAGCGTGACTAAGAGGGACATCGTGGACGTCCGGTCGCGTCACTCAGAGGTACAAACGTCTTCACCTGATCCGGGTCACAGTTCTGCTGTCTGCCCTCTCGTGTCTGATTCACTGTGATCGGCTGTCACTCAGGCCGCGCTGGATCTCGAACCCCAGCACAACTTCGCCATGAGCGTGTCGGGTCGGAGTAAAGGTCGGACGGGACTCAAGGTCGTGCTGAGAGCCGCGGCTCCTGATGCTCAACATCTGGCTGCAAACAAGCTGGAGCTGAGCGATGAGATTCAGATCCAGGTGAGTCAACTAGCCAGTGATTCACTCGACTCATACGATTCACTCTACCTACAACACGTTTCATTCGTGTGTGTGTGTGTGTGTTTTGTGTTCGCTGTGATTGACTGTCACTCAGGTTTATGAGAAGTTACAGATGTTGAACCCAGATGTTCAGGCTGAGGAGCTTCTGATGTCACCGAACTCTTTATTAAAGCTCCAGACGAATCGGTAAACACCGAATCATATAAACACATTTCTGCTCTGCTATTGGCTAGTTAAGAGCATGTAAAGACGTGATTGCGCCCCCCTCAGGGACGGCCTGGGTACTCTCTCGTACCGGGTGCTGGACTGCCCGGATAAAGCTCCTCTCATCCACGTGGACGATCAAGGTCACCTGACCTCGGGCTCCCTGACCGGCACGGCGTCTCTTCAGATCAGCGCTCAGGAGAACTTCGGCGTGAACCAGACCATCATCCTCGCCGTAAAGGTGAAACTCCACCTGCATGTACACACACACTAGGGGGCTGCAGAAAGCACAACAGCGGGTCAGATCACGTGTTGTGATGTCACTTCCTCTCGGAAGCGTCTGTATTAACACACAATGTGCCGTGACGCTCGCAGGTGGTCACCGTGTCGTATTTGAGGCTGAGCACCGGTCCGGCGTTCCACACGCCCGGCGGGCAGGACGTACTCTCGGCCATCCCGCTGGGCGCGGTCCTGACCCTCACCGTTCACTTCCACGACAGCAGCGGAGAGGCGCTGCACGGTCACAACTCTCACCTGAGCTTCAGCACCAACAGGTAACGGCGAGCGTCGCCATGCCGACACGGCAGCGCTTCTCCGTAACCGACGACTCGTGTGATGTCATGAATGTTACAGCTGTTCTATAACGTGTGTGTGTGTGTGTAGGGACGACCTGGTGCAGGTGGGTAAGGGTTTAAATAACGGTTCCCTCACCGTTCGAACCATGAACGTTGGTCTGACCCTGCTGAGCCTCTGGGACCCGGATCAGTCCGGTCTGGTGGATTACGTGGCCCTGCCGGTCCGACACGCCATCCAGCCCCCGGACGCCCACAGCCTGGTACCGGCGGACGTGGTTTGTTTCTCCACCCAACTCGTCAGTCCGGACGGTGAGGACGCGGCATCGTTGGGGGGTCGTGGTTTACATTTCAGGATTTACAGAATCACTAAAATCTGAATAGTTACGACAGAAACGTGGTTCTAACGTTGAGAGAACTGTTCTGAGTTCTGTGTCTGTGCGTGCGTGTGTGCGCGTGTGTGGGTTCTTTAGGACTCGCGGGTACCTGGAGTTCTTCCTCCACCTCTGTACTGGAGATTCACCCCAGAACGGGCGTGGCGGTGGCCAGAGATGTGGGCGCGGTCACTGTTTATTACGACATACCTGGACAACTACGTACCTACAGAGAGGTGTGTGTGTCTGTGTGTGTGTGTCTGTGTGTGTGCGTGCGTGCGTGCGTGCGAGCCGTCTTAGAAAGTCTGAGAATCAGAATCTTGATGCTGTGTTTGCGTGCGTGCGTTAGGTGCTCGTCGGCGGGGTCTCCCGGACGTCCGCCGTGGTTCCTTCAGGTTCCGTGAGAGACGACAGAGAGACCAAAGTGCTCCTGAGCACCAGAACACAAGGAACCAACCTCATCGGTACAGAACCCACAACCTTCTGGATTCCAAACTTTAGTATGAACAGCGCAGCTCATGTGTGTGTGTGTGTGTGTGTGTGTGTGTGTGTGTGTGTGTGTGTATCTCCGTGTGTGTGTGTATGTGCAGGAAGTTGCTCGTCTGTACAGTTGGATTCTCTCTCTTCGCTTCACCCTGAGAAATCCATCAGCTGTCGTTTGCGCTTCACCAGCGACGCCGTCGACTTCTCAGCTCACGACGTTTATCACACACACACGAGCTTCGATCCGGCCGCGGGTACGAGACGCTAATAAGACCAGTAATAACACCTGTAATAACACCTGTAATAAGACTCATATAACCTGTAAACACAGAACTATGTAAACGTACAGTAGTGTTGTGTATAAAGATTCATTTACGTGTGTGTTTACTGCCCCCTACTGCACAAAATATCATATCATTTACCTGTTTCTCTCTCTCATATCTCACTCTCTCACACACACATCTCTCTCTCACATCTCTGTCTCTCACTCTCTCACACACACATCTCTCTCTCTCTCTCTCTCTCTCACATCTGTCTCTCTTTCACACACATCTCTCTCACATCTCTGTCTCTCTCTCACACACACATCTCTCTCTCTCACATCTCTGTCTCTCTCTCTCACACACATCTCTCTCTCTACTGAAAACATGTATAAACACATTTCTGTAATAAGCCGCACTATCTCACCGTACAGTGTGTGTGTGTGGTTGTGCAGGTGTGTACAGTTGTGTGTTGACCCTCGGTTCGATGTCCGAGCAGCAGACTCGGGTCCTGAGCTCCTCCTCCAGCAGCGTGTTGGTGGAGGCGGGCGTGACGGGCAGCCGTTTCTTCGAGGAGCGCCAGGGGGTCGAGGTCCAGGTCAATCCGGGATTCTACTGCGACCCGACACACATCATACTGAACGTTCAGCACGGTGGCGCCGCCGCGCACCTGACCGTGTACGGCCCGCCGGCGCTGCTCCAACATCTGCAGGTATTAAAACCTCCATGTGAATCGTCACATTTCAGCTCCAGATGTTTAGTCGAGTGTTTTTAACAAATTGCTGCTGCTGTGTGTGTGTGTGTGTGTGTGTGTGCGTGCAGGTGAGGTCCAGCTCCTCCTCTATAGACGTACAGGAGAGGGAGGTCTCTCACTCGTACCCCAGCTGTATCAGATACAGCGTCTCCATCCTGGACCCGCGGGACGTGACCTCCGCCGCCACCCTCACCATCACCAGCTCGAGCAGTGAGCAGCAGATCCTGGTCCCGGTGAGCGTCGTCCACGGGCCAGATGTCCTCACGGCCGCCAGAGGTGAGCATCCAGTCAAATCCATTTCACACAGTGGAAGCGAGGATTAAAGACCTCGTTTAAGGGCCACAACAGGAGCAACCTTCTGCTCCCTAGTCCAGTTGTATAGATCCAGACTGTAGGGGGCAGTGTTGTGTTGTTGTTTAAATTTGCTGCTCTCTGGTTTCCTCCTGCAGTGCTTTCAGTGGGAACTGAAGGTCCTGCGGTTCTCCAGCAGTTTCTGGATTCCTACCAGGTGATGTTCTTCACCCTGTTCGCCCTGCTGGCCGGGACGGCCGTCATCGTGATCGGTGAGAACCGCGGTTCTTCATTTCTCTTCCTCTCACCGTCAAGTAAAAGTGTGTTCATGTTTAAATGTGTTGTCATCACCACGTGGACGATTGTGTTTGTGTGTTTGCAGTTTGTCACGCCGTTTTCTCTCCAAAAGATCAAGTGGTTCATCCAGCGTTCATCCAGAGATCTCCACCATCACCAGGTAACACACGCACGTGCACACACACACACACACACACACACACTTACCAAACCCAATCCAGGCTCTCTCCTCTGAGTTCCCGAAGGTGCTGAGCACTTGTTCACGGCTTTTCTTTCGCTCTGAGGTCCAACTCATCCCAAATCGTCTCACCTGGGTTTTGGTCATGTGATCATGGAGACCGGGTCATGTGACCCAGCGCTATGTCACACTCAGATAAGGCTGTTAAAGATTGTTTTGTGTTCTGTGTGCTTCAGCTACGCCCCTGGTGAATCATTACAACCACACGGTGGCGCCGGACATGAAGAGCAGCCTGAGGCCGCGTCTGTTCTCCCCGGACTACAACTCCAGATGAAGAAAGTGACCATGTGACTGCAGAAGTGCCTTAATCTACAGACTAGTGTGTGTGTGTGTGTGTGTGTGTGTGTGTGTGTGTGTGTGTGTGTGTGTGTGTGTGCGCGCGCTACGTTTCGCTTGATCTGTTTCGCTTATTTGAATTTGCTTTTGCTTGAGCGACGAGCGATTACGATTATATTTATAATCATTTTTTTAATTGGGCATTTTTATAAATGTGAATAGTTCAGACTCAGGATGAAGCTTCGTCGCGTGGAACCGCGCGGAACCTTCAAACGTTCTAGTGAACAGCGTGGTGATTTACGTTCTGTACTGGGTGTTTAATGCAGAATTGGTTTGGACTCGTTGATGTTCGTGTTTTACTGTGAGGACATTCTTTTTTATTTTAACCACATTTACATTCAAGTTCTTATTTAAATGACGAAGAACGTCGGCTTTGATCTTCTCTGGGTTCTGATATCAGGTTCATTTGTTCCTCGTGCGTGTCCCCCCCCAGACACACACACACCACCGGACCCCTGACGGCTTCTTTACACACACTGATCTGTTCTCCCTTCAATTTAAGGGCCGTACAACGATCAGCCAGCAGAGGGCGCTCCATGTGATCACTGAATGAGCACCAGTGCAGCTGGAAGTGCGTGTGTGTGCGTGCGTGTATGTTTGTGTGCGTGACAAATTCAAACACAGATTTTTTTTTTTTTTAACAACCTGAAGAAATAATTTAGAACCAAAGATGCTCGAGAAGTGAAAATCAAAATTAATGTTTCGTTTAAAATGTGAAAAATCCTCATTATGAAATAAAAGCAGCTCCTGAGTTCATGTTCTCATCATCAGTGTTGATGAAGCTGGACGTGTTTCTCTTTTGTGTTGTTGTTGTTGTTGTTGTTGTTTTCCTGTGGTGAAACATCATTACAGTGATGATGTGCTGATTCGATCACATTTGAAATGTTTTCTGTTTATGAACAAAGTTCCTGAACTAGAAGTGACCTCAGAACCATAGTAACAGGTTCATGACCTCAGTACCATAGTAACAGGTTCCTGACCTCAGTACCATAGTAACAGGTTCCTGACCTCACTACTGTAGTTACCGGTTCCTAATCTCAGTACAACAGTGGACTGTAGGACTTTGTTTTGGACTGTATTATACGATTCTGTCAAATTCAGTTTCTCTTGTGAACTGTGTGTGAAGTTTTTATTTCATTATTATTTTTGTTTCCACTTTTGTTCATCTTGGCTGAATAAAGAATTTTTTAACGAAGCTGCTTCGTCTCTTTATTGTTTTACACGTCCAAAAGTTTGTGGACATTTTTGTAAATGTGTGTTTGGACATTTGGAGTGACGTTTTTATGACCCGGACACACAGAAAATTTAGTTTAAAACATGATAAATCTTTTTTTTTTCTCTGAGGTGATGCTGCCCATTAAGTGACAGAACCATCCATAGCTATAATGTGTGTGTGTGTGTGTATTCTTTATAACCCATAATACAATACATAAACAATGATGACGTCAGGAAGGCCTGTCGTGCGTCATTTGTTTCTAATAGACGAGTCAACGTGAGTCGATTCTTCGGAGTCGACTCTAGTGAATCAGTGTTGTGTTTGTGTGCGCTGTCGGGATGCGGACGGTCCGGACAGGACAGTGGGAGAAAGTTTTCGCCCCCCTGCGCCCCGTCTGGCTGATTTAGGATTAATTCGGGACTCGGGGTGGCGGGATTGGAGGGGATGTTCCCGGAGGTGGGGAACCGCTTCTCTGTGGACGCGGACCGCCGTGGTTCTTCCAGCGGGATTTAGAGGCGCTCACGCCGGCCAGGTGTGACCGATAAGCGGGAGGTTGAAGATGGAGACTCGGGCGGAGAAGACGAGCAAAGCGGCGGAGTGTCTGACCGAACTGACCCGGATCATCGAGGCTCAGCGCGGACAGCTGGAGCGCCAGAGGTCCCGGATAAACGAGCTCCAGAAGCAGGTGAGCGAGCTGCGGCACCGCAACGCCCGGCTGCAGGAGGACTATCAGCGGCATCTACACACCTGCAACTCCGCTCCGGCCAGCAGGAGCGCGCTGGAGGCCATCCGGGAGACGTAAGTACCCCCGGGGGCTTATAACACCCTTATGAACTCCGGTGTGGATCTTATGTCTATCTGAACCTGGATCTAGATTATAACTTGGTAAATCAAATGTATTCACTTAAATCCACCTTCTCACTGTTGTTGTTGTTGTTGTTGTTGTTGTTGTTGTTGCTGTCATGACCCATTAACATACATGATTATGCTTTATAATATTTAAAAGAATATATAACGTTTTTTGTTTATTAGATCTTTAACAATTTGTTACACTCATCACTGGTGGTTACATTCATCACACACACACACACACACACACACACACACACACACACACACACACACACACACAGACATTATCTTTCCATTGCAGCACTGTTAGTGTGTGGACTATACCAGGCATCAAGTGAACATTTTATCCTCACTAAAGTTAAAAAGCATAAAAATCTGACACGGGTCAGATTGTGACGGTTATACGATCGGGTCCCAGGATCTCCGAAACTGCAGCCCTTGTGGGGTGTTTTAGGGCTTAGTCAGGATCTAAAGGATAAATGGTGGTAAACTGATGACGGGGTGATGGGCGACCCAAACACATCTCATCAATGTAACAGACGAGCGACTGGAAGTCAAACTGCTGAAGAAGTTAAATTCCTGTGTGTGTGTGTGTGTGTGTGTGTGTGTGTGTGTGTGTGTGTGTGTGTGTGTGCTAATATTCTTATATAACCTGAGTTATGCCTCTGAGCGTTCACATTTCTACAGTTCATATTTCAGATGAACAGTCTTTGATGTTGAGCTTTTATAGGGTTTGTATTTATTATTTATTCCCCAGCAGGTCTGATGGTCTCGATTCTTCTCGTCTCACGTTTAGTGATTTATTCGTACCCGGTTCCCCATCTGGCTGAAGAAAGTGCATATTAGAAGCTTTCAGAGCCAGAGATCGATTCTCGTGCTGTGAGGGTGGGTGGGTGCCACCCTGGAGGACCCGGGTTTGGTCCTAAAACTATGAGGGTTGTTTGCTGTAAATCACTGCTGGGGAGCAGATCTGGTCCAGATGTTCCAACCAGGTGCAGTTCAGAAGATTGTTGGTTCGGATTGTTGTTGGTTTTAGAAGCTTTTGTGCTTCGTGGCGGAGGGTTCGATTTCAGATGGACCGACGAGGCTCGACTGAATCTACACGCGTCCACGTGTGAGACTGGACAGATCGATCAGTTTAACACCACGATGGATCAGAACCAACACCCTTCCTCCATCGTTCCACTCGGAAAGTTCTGTTCTAGCCAATCAATCGGGACACGAATCCCGAGGGTCAGTGAGGATGATGCAGCAGGAGGAAATACTGGAGGAGTTACAGGAGATACAGGAAGAAATACAGGAGAAGGAGATATAGGAGGAGATACAAAAGGAGGAGATATAGGAGGAGGAGATACAGGAGGAGAAGATACAAAAGGAAGAGATACAGGAGGAGGAGATACAGGAGGAGGAGATGCAGGAGGAGGAGATGCAGGAGGAGGAGATACAGGAGGAGGAGATACAGGAGGAGGAGATACAGGAGGAGGAGATACAGGAGCATCATGTCAGATTTTCCTGTACAATCAGTCTGAAGCGCTTTTAGCATCACTGGTTTGGGTTCCGGTGAGCTGGAGGTTCCTGCTCCACCCCTTCTGGCTCCTGGAGCAGAGCACACACACGCACACACACACACACACGCACGCACGCACGCACGCACGCACGCACACACACAAACACAAACACAAGTGTATATATTCTGATTGTGATTATAGATCAGATGACGTGTTGGTAATCTTGATTTATTCGCAGTGTGTGTGTGTGTGTGTGTGTGTGTGTGTGTGTGTGTGTGTGTGTGTGTGTTACAGATCTGATTATGGCGGCTCCAGGATTATCGGGTACGAAATGTAAATATAATTCTGTTATAAAAACAATAAAACTTGATTTAAAAATAATCATTGTTTAAACTGAACCTGAAACACACACACACTTCTCTCGTTGTGTGTGTGTAGGCGACACGCATCACTTCCTGTGGAAGCTTCTCGGAACTTGTCTTCCTGCAGAGGGATTTTTCCCACTCGTCAGTGGAAGTCAAGTTCACACAGGTACTGAAGCTCCTGGAGATTCTTTCTTCTTCTGCTTTGGTCTTCAGGTGGGTTGGATGAATGTTCTACACGATGGTTAGAAGCTTCTCAGGGTCTCTCGAGGTTCCTCAGGTGGATTTCTGAGATGTTTCTTACACACACACACAGTACATCAGACACTGAGATGTCGTCGTTAACGTTAGAACCCCACACTAGACCCCCCACACCCC
>JAOUQU010255558.1:0-13467 GCA_028566735.1 Ammoglanis amapaensis
AGCAGAGCCTGGATTTGAACCCCCAACCTTTGGGTTCCCAGCCCAACACTCTACCCACTAGGCTACACTGTCCCTCATAATAAGAATTATGAGCTTATTTATTGGCATCGAGAAATTTCTAAAATTATTTTGATTACTTTATGAATATAACTCATAAGATGAATTTAATGTGCATTTTGGTGTTTTTAATCATTGATACATAGAACGACAAGTAACAGGCCGCTTATTAATAATAAGATATGTATATTTGTGTGTGGGTTAACAACCACTTTATTGAGGTCAGGGTCTTGACTGGATTGATTTCACTGCATATACAATTTAAATGTGAATGTTTCATGTCTTTTAATGTATAAGTACCAGTGTTATCTGTAAATGTATCAGTACTCATTGATTTTTTAATAATTTACTTTACTGCCAAAAATAAATGAAGTAATAATTTAATTATTAAAGTCTACTGACAGTTACTTATAAACAGTAAGCCAAACACACATAAACTGCATTACTGATTTTAAGATTACTGTTAATAAACAGATGTCACTAGCCCTGTAGTTGCATCAGATGAGCCAGCGCTGGTAATAAAATGCTGAGGCACGGTATCATGCAACATTGCATCATACTACAGTCTGGCTGTATAGGAGATGCCTTAGAATGCTTCTGGCTAATCAATGAACATGTACAGATTCATGGTTTCATTTACACTTTCATACATGCTGTAACTTGATATGAAAATACACAGAGGGCACTTACTTCGTCATGCACGTATGTCCACACAGTAGTACACTCTGTACACATGCACTGAGATAACAGGTAGCGTAACTCCATGACTGATAAAGATTGATGTCATTTTGCATCAAAGCTTGCAATCTTCAAGGCAAATTGCATGTGCTGGAGCACTCACTGTTTATTGATTTCCAACCTAATGCATTAACATGCTGGACTGAAATTCTGATGTTCTAGTTAAGGTTATAGAAGGTTGGTAATCTAACAGATATTTATTGCCTGTGGGTACATTGTAGTGTTTAAATGTCTAAGAATTATATCAACTTTCATTAGCTCGTAATTGTTTTCCAAAATTGTAGAGCACAGTCGTAAAGCAATATAATGTTGCATTTAGCAGACAAACAGTAATCATTTAATGGTACAGGTAACAGTTGTTCCCTGGATGTTAATTATATATATAAATATTAAATATATTAATTATGTTTTTTTCTGCTCCCAAAGCTGTACATAATGAAATTTGCAAATTATCTTCTAAACATATTTTACCTGACTATTGTGCTACAGGTAGTTCTGCACAAGGTAGAAGTGATCAAACAAATGTTTCCCACAGTGAGATATATAAGCACCATTTTAGTGAACATCTGCTTTGTACCTAGTGTTACCATTTGGCCACTTGACTCATCAAGACCCTAAATAGAATTAAGTAGGTACTGATAATTAATTTTGCTACCAAATGGTCTCCAAATGTTATAGGGTGCTGTACAGAACCACACAGTATGAACCAGAGGTCTTCTGTTACTGTGCTTTGGCGATACAAATGCCTGTAATCTCCTGGATATCCAAGTTTCTCAAAAACATACAATTAGGTGTGAAGCCAAGTGATTGGCTTTAGCTGTTGCTAGGTATGCAAAGGGGAACAAATTAATGGATGTGTGTCCTGTCTTGGTTGTGTACATCCAGCTGACTAAACACCGACATGCACCGGCATGTACATTTTCAGCATTTAGCAGACATTTTTGTCCAAAATGATTGGCAATTAGGGGACCCACAATGGCGACCTAGTGGTAGTGAGGATTGACCCGGCAACTCTTTGATTTACAGTCCAGTATACTTTCACTGCTGAGTCTATATTTTTTCAATACACATTCTACATTGAAAATAGGTGTTGTGCAACAAAAAACATAAGATGACCACAGTTTTGTTTTGTGAGTCTTTATAATCTGTGTATCATTTATTGTTGACTGTGTTTCATCATCAAACTGGGAATTGTAAACTCGACAAATTAAATATTAAAATCAAATTCAGTCAAGCACTCGTGTGCCAGGATGTCAGGTTGAATATTCGACCCCTACACATTTTCACCTTACCAAATCTTGCCTTTATTGAAAAATCTTTGGACACCCCAGACTTTTTTACTTCTGTAGATAAGTAGAGAACATATTTTTTGTTGGTCATGGATTGGTAATGTTGTTTTTGCTGGTATCCTTGAATCTCGATCAGTCATCCTACTTTGTTGGCCTTTGTCTGTGTTTATTCATTTATTAACATTATGCTTCACACGTCTGAGTGAACAACCATGACAGGACATAACAGTCATTCACTCATCACACAAGTCATATCGAACACAGTTATGGACAATTTAGAATAGAATAGAATAGAAAGCCTTTATTGTCATTGTACACAGCATACACAGTATACATAGTACAACAAGATTGGAAAAATTTCGTACCCTCAATTTACCTTACCTACATGTTTTTGGACTGTGGGATGAAAACCAGAGCACCCAGAGAGGGGGGACCTGGGGAGGGGGACCCACACAGACACGAGGAGAACATGCAAACTCAGTACTACCCAGTTGAGCAACAGTCCTACTCACTAAGCCACCGTGCTCTCTTGTTGGCCTTTGTTTAAAACTTAAAAACGACAATATATTACAGATTGGCAAAATACCTGCCCAAATGTTCCTAGGTGGGGTGGGAAACTGGGAATGGGGCGACTTAGAGCCTCTTTTTTTGCCCCGGCTTGTTCTGTGAAAGACAATAGAAGGTTTGGGGCTGTTTTCCTTTCCTCAGCAGACAATAGCGCGAGCACAGCAACACTGACTGCAACTGTGTGTTACCGGGCAGAGTGCAACGCTCGGGACGTGCGCTCACAGCTGATTGGCTGAACGGTACCAGGGGGCAGGACAGCTGCAAGGGGGCGGATCCATATAAAAGGCTTTGTTCACGTCCATGACATCAGTGTTTGCGGAAAGCTGGCGAACAAGTTGGATCAGCATTGAAGCGTTAGCACTTTATGCGACTTCTCTTTGTTACTTTGTGCAGTTTTTAATTTAGCAAACTGCTGTCATATCGTCAGAAACTCAACGTTCATTAAAGGCAACCGCATCACAATTTCATTTCGGTAAGTGTCTCACTTCTAAACAATTTCCAAACTGGGTGTTCTATTGTTAGTCTCGAACTTTCCATTATGTTCAGTTGTTATGTCAGACAACTGATGCCTTTGTGGTATAGAACACTGCAGAATTACAGCCCGACATGCATATCGAGGCTTATTTTTATAAACGTATTGTTATAGTAAAAGAGTTTGGAGTTATTTTATTGAGTTATTTTTCTTTTCGAGGAGAATTAAGTTGCACTAAAAGCCTACTGAGCTGCTCATTGTCTCCCTGACAGTCTCAAGTGTTTGACTTTACATTTCTGTATAAAGATCTAGATTTTAAGCATAATAGTGCACAATAGTGATTTTATACAATTTATATGCAAATGGGTATACCCATACATATGCAACATATTCTAATGCATTGAGTAGCTGTCTGTATAAAACAATAACCATAAACAATACATTCACCATAAAACAATTCGTGAAATTAACATTTCAGACACATTTTCGATTTTCGTATTGCAATTGCAAATCTTTACAATATAAAACTGTGTGTTCGCATTTTCTGCTTGTATTGTATAAAAACTATATATTGCATGTTTTTATTTGTTTATGACCCATCAAATCTGTCAGATTGCAGATCTGTAACACATCTGTAACATTCATTTTGCAGGCTGGAACTGATGAACATCATGCAGGCTGCAAGCGAGAATGTCTGGGTTGATTCAGCTCCTCAGCGTCTGTCATGGAGCGGCCTGGTCCAGAAACTGAGCAGCACTAACAGCATCGACTCCGATTCTGACCACTGTGGAACAGATGATGGGTCGGACACTGGTAAGTTATCCACTTTTAGGCTCACTTACAAAACTGACGTACGTTCCGCTTTTTTTCCCACCACATGTAAAGTCCTGCAGTTAAAAAGTCTTTGCTAATCTTTTTCCAGGTTCTGTATCTCTTCCCGACTTGTCAGCTCTTGATTCAGACATGTTCTACGACCCAATGGAGGAAAACATCTGCAAAGAAGTGGTGCAACAGATAGCACATTGTTTGACCGAGGCTAAAGACTACACTTTGCACTGCTCCAAACTACTCATTCCGGTCCAGCTCCTGGAGCACATAGGGAGCGAACTGGTGCAGCTGGCGTCGAGTGAACCATGTGGTCTTCGTGGAGCACTCGTCGACGTATGTGTGCAGCAGGGCGAGACGATTCAAAACGCTGGTCAGATCGCTGCAGACCCCTGTGTTGTACCCACTTTCCAGCTCACGCTCGTACTCCGGCCAGAGTCTGGAGGCATCTGGCCAAAGATTCAAGGTCTGTTTGCATCAAAGTCCTCTCCTGCTATGAGACGTGTCCTTAAACTAAGCACTGGCTTCAGAGTCATCAAAAGGAAACTGTATAGCTCAGAAGAGCTGCTTATAGAAGAGTGTTGAGCAACCAAATGTGTTCAACATCCATCATGTTGGAGGATGAGCCTCCTCGTTTCTGATCAGGTAGTTGTCCTGACCAGAAGATTTAAGTGGCATTGCTGTGTAATGACTTTTTGATTACATTTTTGTATGCGACATGGAAGATTTTCCCCACACTGTACTTCTGTATATGCTTAATCACCTGGGTGTTTATATGAAAATGGTACAAATGTAAGCATTTCTCTTTAACACCATGTATCTACACATTTTTATAAAAACTGAATTTTTATATTGCACTTCTTTCAGGCAGTTCTTACCTGTAAAGTACTGTTAACTGCTTTGGAATGTTTACTCCAGTTTTAAAAGAAACTGACTGGCAGCTATCGTCACGTTACAAACTTGATTTATTTGCATTAAGTTGTTTTTATTTTTTATTAAGCAAGTGCCATTCATGAACAAATGAGTTTCTCAGTTTTGAATCGTCTCATGTTGTTTTTGGTATGTTTTTACCATGCATATTCTGTGCATCATTTATTTATTTGATATTCAAATACTGTTATAAACACATTTAAGGAAACACAAAAATAAATTATTTTTGAACAAACACCTGGTGCTTATTCTTCTTATCTTAAGAGACACGTTTTATTTGTGTTATTTCTGTTATTGGATGAGCTTGTGTCCTGTTTTGAGTGTTACTGCACCGTGATTGGAAACCTGCATCACAATAAAACCGCAGTAAAATAAAGCGGATACAATAGCATTTAGTCACTGGCATTGTAAATATATAAACGAAATATTACTTGAGCGTTTCATTAACAATACGCACAAGTATGAGGTTTAACGTCAAAATCTGGTTCAAACGTGACCTGCTCCATTAACTTATAATGGCCTGTAAGTTTATTTACAGCCACATTCTATGTAAACTCACACTGAGTGGCAATTTTGTGACTTCATTAAATAAAGTATGTTAGAATTAAAAGGTACAGCTTTGATTCTTAATTAAATGTAATTAAATGAATCTCCTTATTTTAGTTTATATATCTTTAAAGGCTCATGTTCATAATACACAATACACCGCATCATTTTGGCTGTTTTTAATCCAAAACCCAACTGACAAAGCAAAATATGTTTAATACTTATTTAAAGTATTTAAATACAAGCACGGATCGCTAAGTGTTTAACTGACTAATAAGACTGTTATCAAACACAACAATCGTGACCTTTTTATCTCCATTTCATGTCACGCCAGCATGTCTTTGGACTATAGGTTGAAACTGGAGCAGTCACAGGGACATAAAAACTCCCCAGAAAAAAGCCCCTGGACCAGCTCACCTGGGCACAAAGTCCAGAACCTTCTTACTTCGAGGTCAAAGTACCACACACTTAACGAATTATGCATCAATTGAATTCGAACGGTCAGCAGAAGTAATAAGCCAAAGGGTGAAATAACTTAGCAAGAAATTCAATTATTTGTCACAGCTAGTGAAATTATGTATGACAGCTACGTAAGGTCAATCTTTGTCCAAATAGTTTGTGTGTGTGTGTCGGGGAGGTGGGTATTTATCATGTTGCATACATTTACACAAAGAAGGGTTCTGAGTTTTTTTTTCATTTCTGGATTTCAGCAATGTTGGGCTACCATACCAGACAGCTGTGCCATTGAAGTGCCCGTCAATGAAGGTTTAATGATTAAATTGACAAACTGAAGGTCAAGAACTTCAAGAAAGAGGTCTTGTTTAAAATCCTAAAGGTTTCCAGATGTTTCTTCTGGTACTTAAAGCACAGGACCAAAACTGCTCTAATATTCTACAGTAAAAGATGAGTCCAGAATTTTACATTAACAAATCAAATACACCAGCATGTTTCCTTATAGTACTTCTGTTATTAATGAATGAAAAATGATGACAGTACAAAATATAATCCAGTACAGACCAGTCTGAGTGGGCTTGGACAACAAACCAGCTAGTGAACGTGAGCGGCTGCATGTTTTAACCTAGACAGCCTGCCAAATTCCAACAGCGAACATGACTCAACCGCACACACACACACATGACTGCCTAAATAAATCACACCATACACGCACACAGTTCCCTACACACACCCCATCACATTTCCCAAATACACAAACTACAAACACACACAAACACTGAAGACTAATAAATAAAGTTTTATTTTTTTTCTGTCCAGAGCAGCAATATCACTTTATTAGACCTGTATACATATTCACTGGCAGCTTTACAACTGGTGTATTTTATTTTCAGAATGTCCTCAATTTTTTGTGGCACGGATGCACATTTATGACACAAATTGTCCACTTTACTACATCCCAGATTTAGGTTGGATTAAAGTTAAATTTAAGTGGATTAGAACTTGAAGGCAAGATGAACAAGAAAGTACTTGGTCTGCAACAATCTTTAGATAAGTTCAATCCCACAAACACTAATTAATATTATTTTGCTATCCACTCACATCTGACTTCGATAAATTTGGTATTTTATATGCAGATCTGCCACTCGTGTGATGTTTTTCACAATATCCCAACTTATTGGGAAACTTATTAATATTTAAAGGTCCAGTGAAAGTGTATACCTTATTTTAAAAAATTAGACAATCCTCCCCCTCAGAACTGTAGCTGTAATAAGAGTCAAGATCGAAATATAGAGTGCAATTAACAATTAATGCTGAATTATAATAACCTATTAATAAATATATGCATGGCTAAATCTCATATTTACATTTATAAATAATTGCAATGTGGATGGATCATAACCTATACTAAACCTACTAAAGATACGTCAAGTGTTCAAGCAGAAGTTCCGTATGAAAGATAATAAATAGATTTTAGCTAAATTAAGAGTTATATAATTTGATTTGTTTTATAACTGTATCTTCAACTTGAGGGTGTCTTAAAAACCATTGCTATAGAACGTGCTGAACACAAAGTTTGCTTCACACTTAAATCCAAATATGTAACAAGTCCGTCGTCTCTGTCTTTTCCTTGATTTTCGAGGGTCATTTGTCACCGCTTGTCATCAGTATAGTGGTCTCAAATAGGAATTTTCATCTGCAAATGAGAGAAATGTAAGCAGATAAGTAATAAACGTGCACAATACCCCCAAACCGCTTTTTAAAAAATTTTTCTATATGAAAATAACTCGTTGCCATGCAATGCTGGCTGTGGTTTACACTTTTGTCACATGTTTTGTTCATGTGATAAACCGTTTGTTAGCTCAAATAAATTGTACAGTAGAAATGAACAGTTCTTAAGCCAAAATGTTCCACCGTAACATTTACAGCAAATTCTACAGATTTTTAGATGATTTAATCTGTTCTGGATTTGACTTTAAATGAATTGCTATGCATCAAGCTACTTTTAAACATCTAATACAGCAACAAGCTTCAAACTGAAATCAGAACCTCAGCACCCAGATAGAGTATGTTATTAAAAAGACATTATTGGAGACATAGAAGACTTGAAGTATAATTAAAGAAAGTTTATACATTTGTACTAAAGTTGGTGTCCTCCGCACCTGCTGTTGTATTGTTGATATTCATTTATGCATGGATTGAAGTTTGAACCTCAGCAAGTCTGGAGCAGCTAGGAGTACCCATCCTTTGAGCCCTTTGATACAGCTCACTGTCCCCAAAATACCTGGCACGATACAGCAAACCTTCCTCTGTGGAAACATACATATATTAAACACAAATCCATTAACACAAAATAACAGCATCTCTACTATCGGGGAAAAAAAGAACGTATTCTAAAAACATATCAGGGCCTTCATAAACCCTTCAGTCACACTGACATTATATTATCAGAAGCAGATAAAGTGTTTACTTAGTAAGAAGAAATAGCTGCCTGAAGCAATAGTGATAAAAACCTGGTTGATAACCAGCCTCAATCAGTCTAATGTATTTCCTTAAATGACCAATTTCGCTATACTCCATGATAGAGTACGATCATAGCAATTACAAAACAAAAAGGAAGTGAATTAGGAAACGTGGGTTAAACAGCTTTAACCAATTCTGATGAATCACCACAAAGAATGACGTCTCTACAAGCATAGAAACCCCAAACTACACAACATACAAAAGACCTTGTGGTTTTGTGGCTTCATATTATTAAAGAAATGATGTCGAGCAAATAGCTAAACATTTTTCAGAAGCTGTTCGTACCGAGATTTAAAATGGGATTCAAAGAAAATACAACATTTAACACTGTGACTAAAGATTCTAAACAAACGAGAAGGAATGCATTTATTCATTTTTTAAAGAAAGTCTCTGTTTAGGTAACCTGGTGGCATCCAAGTGAAGTGGATATTTACCTGACATACAGTACCAGTCAAAATCTCATTCAATGGCTTTTACTTTTTATTTTCTTTGTAGTTTAATACCGATACCCTATAATAAGAAGCAATAAATCTAATTATGTAGTAAACAAAATGTCAAACAAATCGGAATTTTGTTTTTTACATGTAAATAAAGTAGCACTATTTTGCTTTGATGACAGCTTTCTCTCAATCAGCTTCTCACAGTCTTCCAGCAGTGCTGAAGAAATTCCCAGAAGTACCGAGTAATTACTGACTGCTTTGTCTTCACTCCATGGTAAAGTTTTGTTTAAGCCAGGTCATTGTGGAGGCCAGGTCTTACACAGACTGCAGATGTTACTACATTTCTATGTAGATAATGAATTAAAATCAAGAAAAATCTATTAAAGGTGTGTCAAATGTACATATGGCATCGCCTGGATACCCAACTATTTAAATCTAAGCTTAAACTCTGATTTGGGAAGAGCTGGGATTATTAACTGCCACTAATGACAGCCTGACAGTAACGTGAACGTCATGCATCAAATGTTAATTGTTAATAATTAGAAGATTTATACTTCTGTGCCAAATCAATACTGTTGCGATGCAGAATGTGTGTGACAGCATAGTCCTGTGTAAAACAGACGCAGAAGTATCTATCTGTGTTTAGGTTTGTATGAAAGTGTTTTGTGTAAATCGTACTATGTTGTTTCTCCTTCCAGCAGCTGTTGCGGAGTGTGGAGATGAAGTCTTCTTCCACACTGCGCTCCACCTGTCTCAGACTTACACCGCTGTACTCCTGACTGAATCGCTCGTTCACATAGTACGGCACATGTAAATTCTCAGTCATTCGTTTCTGAGTGTGACCCACAGACCTACACCCCAAACACACACCAAGATGAAACACAAAATAGTGCCGATTCATTTAACAATTCATTCAAAAGTGTTAATTCATTCAGCACTTAAATACATATTAACGTGCATTTATGACATAACCAGACGGAGAGTGCAAAGGTCATTATAATTACATGTGCCAACTCTAGCAACCAGCATTATCCGTACCAGACTAGCCCTAATTAATTAATCAGTGCCTAAAGGTGAACAATATTGGGAAAAATAAGTCAGTGCCTCTAATGGAAAACTGCACACTATATGGTAACATGCACACAGGGGCTGTGGTGGTTTAGTGATTAAGGTGCATGACTATTGATCAAAAGGTTGAAGTCCCTTTACCTTCTTACTGCAACTGTTGGACAGAGTCCATAAATGAAAGATTGCGGGCTAATGCAACATCATCTGAAGTTAAGGACATTTCTACTATTCATTTCTGTACCATGATTGCTGGATTGTACTCATCCTGATGCAACTGAGGGTTGTGTTGCAGTTTCAGTCAGTGAAATACTTGAATAAAAAGCAGGAGGTGTGTGTGTGTGTGTATTAAAACATTGTAGCTAGTGTAGACTCACTATTGTGTTCTTGAGCGAGGCCCTTAACACAATCTGCTCCAGAGGTGCAGTAAAGGTTTAACCCTGGTCAACCCATTTAGTTATAGTTTTGTATGCTATAAGCTATATATATTATAACTGTTATAATATAGCAGTTGGTTACTTTCAGTAAAGGAATTGATTTCCTGCCTGAGACTGCTGTGCTCGATAAATAGTTGGTGGGATGATTAAGCAAGTAAACTTGGCAGTAGTGGTATTCATAATCTGTCTGGAGATTAACATGCATGGATCTGATTCTGTTCGGGATTACAGTGTAATACAGGGTGCAGAGAGGTTACAGACTCTGCTGGCCTGCGTGCGTGCATGCGTTTATTACAGGAAACATGCAAGTAAATAGATGGTGTGTAATCTTACGGTCTAAAGGAGAGGCTGAAGGGAGGGTCACCCACGATCATTTGGCTGAGAGCAGACACAATGACAAGTATGAGGATTGGCATGAGCTGGACGAAGAGAGTCAAGCCGCCCTGTAATAGAACACATACGTCCACATACAGACAAACACAGACAGGTATTCATTAGAGGTGTTTTCTCAGCCCAGTGACGTTTAATCTCATCTGTGGTGCATAAAATGAAATGAAATTTGCAATACTATGAATTGCTTTCTCGTGTTTTTGATCAATAAATAAGTTTATAGCCTTGTGAGTTTTGTTAGATTTTGTTTAAATTGTTCTACTAAACATCACAGAAGCCGCTAAATTATGAGCTCGTTTAAAAACAATATAACAAATAAAATTCATAAAATACTTTTAATAGTTACACGTTGAAGGTTCAAATAATTTCAGGCTGAATGGTCAGCCCAAACAAATTTCCACCTTACATGTGGCACTCTTTGCAAAGTGTTTACCCCTGGTCTAAAAGTGACCAAGAAGTGATAATAAAATTTATTTATTTTTTATAACTCACTGCTGCCCCCTATCGGTTCCCTGTCCGTATTATTATAATTATTACAAAAATTAAAAGTCTAATTTCTCACGTATTTCTTATTCTTACTTAAGCTGCACTATATAGAATATTAAAGTGTAATCAAATGTTACAACCTAAATAGTCACGTGCATAGTTTTCTTTTTAATGCATTCATCATTCATTTGATACATTTACTTACACCTCTTTCCTCTCTCCTGGCACGTTGTTGGCTGTAGTGCATTCTCCCGTTGCTGTACATGTGAACATTACCTGAGAAGTGAAATCAGTCTATTAAATACACATACAGATTGCCAAGTGCTCCAGTATATTGTCCTCACAGGGATTCATTCTGGAGAAAGCAAGCGAGGGGGTGCACTAGGGAGTCTAAGAGAAGAAATAGCATAGCATTTACAGAGTACATGCATGTGACACTATCATTATTGTGTTAACAGAGACACTATTAAACGTTTTGTTATGTTGTGTGCACATTTTAAAATGTACATGTGTATGAGTTTCAAAACAACTCACTGGACGGAAATCCTCCTCCAAAGAACATGTTAAAGAGATCCTCGGGGGAAATATCCGGCTGGGAATCTCTGTGAGAATGGTTTTGTCTGCCAGTACTGCTTCGAACTTCGCCGTATTGATCATAATGTTTTCTCTTTCCAGGGTTAGACAACAGTGCGTACGCATTTCCAATTGCTGCACAGCATGACAAACAAGCATAAATAATTCAAATAGCTACACATGAAAACAACTGACTGATTTCAGCACAATGTTTTACTGTAATGGTGCACGTTGCAATAAATTATTTGAGATAATATTTCATGCTTACCTTTAAAAGCGTCAGTCGCGCCTGGTGCATGATTTTTATCAGGATGGAACTTAAGTGCAAGTTTCCTGTATGCCTTTTTCAGGTCTTCGTCAGATGCATCTTTTTGCACCCCAAGAATCTCATAGTAATTTTTGCATTGTTTAATCCTGCCAAAAAAAGAGCCAACAGAATCAAAATCGTAATTGATAATGGTAATAAAAGATAGATCGACCCTAGCATCTGTAGATGCATTTGAGTACAATTTTGTGTCAGGCATAGTATATATGGCAAGGTCGGAAGGTCTAAACTGTGGAAAAGAGTTTTAACAGTCTTCAAATGGACGATCGAGTGTTTGTTTAGTAAGATAACTGATAATAATAATAATAAATATATTATTATTAATAAAAATGATTTGTACTGCTGGTGAGACTCAAACCAGAAACTCTTAGGTCTTCTGTCCAGTGACAATGCACGGAGCCACTGAAGACTGAACCTACCAGCTTTTGGGCAACTGTGAGATCCGAACTGGGAACTGGCTTATGGATACAGATGCTTAACTCACTGAGCTACGGAGAGTTCCTCTCAACAAAGAGCTTAGTTATATCCTTTATAGTGATCATAGGCTTTTCAGTAAGTAAAGTTCAATGATATTAAAAGGTCAGCCAGGAAAGTCTTAGTGAGATTTGAGCCGCAAACTCTGGGTTCTCGAAAGCAGTCACTTAACCCACTGAGCCATTGAGAGTCACCTGCAGCAGACAGTTTGTATGAGGATTTAAGCCACATATGCCATACTAATGCGATAAAGTAATCAGTTACATTGTTTAACGAGTTAAGATCATTGATTTTAATATGACAAAATTGCACCTGCAAACTGAGATTCAAACCGCACACTCTCAATTCTCTGAAGCAGACGCTTAACCCACTGAGCCATTGAGAATCCCTGGCAACTTGCATTTTGTGTGGTGTTTCAAGCAACACACACCATATTAGTGTGGCGATTTACATGCTTTCAATTACATTGTTTAGTAAGTGAAGATCATTGATATTAAACGAAGCTGAACCATGGATTTATCAACCATGGAGCACAGCACACATTTTAATGTGGACTCGAAGATTCTTTTAATGATGGTTACAGGTCTTGTCCTGTGAGAGTGAGATTTCCCCGAGTTCCCTTAATATGAATAAATCACTAGATCATTAGTGGATCTTTGTTTTGTTAGTGCTCATTTGGACAAGTTTCCAAACTTTACCGGAATTCAGATTTGTATTTATTCAGCCACCAAATTCCTGTCACTCTTATAAGAAATATATGGGACAGTGTAGCCTAGTGGGGGGGACAGTGTAGCCTAGTGGGGGGGACAGTGTAGCCTAGTGGGGGGACAGTGTAGCCTAGTGGGTAGAGCGTTGGGCTGGGAACCCAAAGGTTGGG